>CM040246.1:76567118-76605717 GCA_022545495.1 Chrysanthemum lavandulifolium
TAGTTTGACCGATATTTGACCGATTTATCACCGATTTTGACGAAACCGATAAATTGACCGATAAGCTAAATATCGTATCGGTTGACCGCCGATAAGCGATATATCATTGATATATCGGCCTCCAAGACCGATATTTACAACACCGAATAAGTAATTAAGAAAAATGAAAGTAGAAGATTAGTATATGTATAAGGAGTAAAAAAACTCCTCACATGACATAATGACGTATTTTTAACGTACTAACGGTTAAAGGATCGGTTTATCACAAAGTGTCAAGTATAGGGATGCGCTATGTAATTTTTAATGTTTCATGATGAATTATAAAAAAGTGTGCAAACCACATGGACGATTTATGTATTTAACTCTAAAAATATTCCACATAATGATGTAATTTATAAAGTTTTAGGACGAAATATAAAAAAGTGTGTAAACCACACTCTAAATATATTCCATCTAGTAGGTATTTTTATCAGACATTAATGGTATATTCATTACATAGTTTTGTATTTAAACAGTTTAAATATGAGCATTGCTATTTACTTATAATTTATCCTACTAACCACATAATCATGTGACATGTGTAACTATAATCCATTAATTTTCACTTTTCATTTAAGAAGAAACAATTAAAACAATTGTTACAATGTTAGACCAGTAGTAATAAGAAGTTGAAGACGTGTGTTATGCCTATGTGGAACCCGGAGCCGCGTCTTTCCTTATTACCCCCAACCTCGTATGACGCGTCTTAGGTGCTATTTTGGGAAAACTCGGTCGTTCAGACGACTGAGTTGTGTAAGTTGTTGTGTGTATGTGTGTGTGATTTTGGTTTTTGTGGGGTATAATTATGTTTAAGTGGGGTATGTTTTGGTGGTGATGTTGGATGTGTTATTACACTAGTTGGTGGTGATATTGGTTGTGAAGAGAGAAACTGATATAACGCTGAGCTGACGGTGGTAATGTTGTTCGTTACCATTAGATGTGGCGCTGAGAGAAGCATTTGTGGTCTCATCCGCAAGTAGTAGTTTTTCAATCAAGTTTTGCGATCATGGGAAAACATAAATCATTTTTAAGCTCATGGAGTTTAATGATTCGAGATCTTGTACTAGTAGTTGGTTTGGGATTTTGAGTTGAGTAACGGGTTCGAGCATGGATATGCAATTATGAAGGCGTTGGATGACACTAGGAAGGTCGATAATAGTAGCGTTCCGGTTGTTTAGGGTGTATTCGAATTCTAAATTTTAATATTAAAAGATCGGGAGTACTGCAATACTATTTTTTTTTGAACGGCAGGATATATATATAAATAAAAAGAGCTTCTAGTAAGACACTAGAAGCCTAAAAGTACAAATACAATCTAGAAAATAAACAAAAACAACATATTCTTAACTCTGGGGTATTTTAACTGCTAAGTCGCAATACTATTAGAAAAACGAATTAGGCCTTTGTAGATACTTGTACTAATTTGTTAAGTATTAATGATTGTGATACACATATATCCATATCGTGTTTAAGGGGCCAACCAAGTACTTATAGCACAAGGCTTCAAAAATCAACGGGACAGCCCTAGTGAATAACATTAACGACCGACTAAATCATGTACATATTGTGTATTTATTTTGGTTGACTTTCGGTTAATTCTCTTACAGTCAACGTGTTGTGTGTTCATGTTTGTGTCATTGTGTGAGTTTTTCTCAATATTGTATTCTTAAATGCATACGATCATTTAGCATATGTTAAGAGTAGTTTACATTAATGTTAGTTTTACTCAATGTTTTGAAACCAAAACAAAACAAAACAAGCGAACTAGTTAACCTATGGCTGGCTTACCGAAACCAGACAAGCGAACTTTAAAAACCAAATCTTGTACCTCAAAATATAAATAAGTTTGTTTTTTCACATGATTATCATGTTTGACTGGTATTGTTAAATTATGCAAAGAATAACATGACAAGTTAACGAAATATATAAAGTTAATGTGTTCCTCACCATTTTAAAGGTCTATATGAAACTTTTTCAAATGCTAGAAGCAGGACGGATCTATTTGGTAATAATGGAGGCAAGTCATTTGCACAAATTTAAAAGTCATGATTTTAATGTAATTTTTAAAATTTTGGCTTTTTCGAAAGTCTTCACTTAATTCAAAATGCCCCACCCATATACTAAAACCCAACATTCAACACTCTAAAGCTTTATAAATCCATAATTTTAAAGTAAAATACCTCGGTTATCATTACGATCCTCGTTTTTTTTTCCTCATTCTATTCTATTGTTGTCGTAAAAAAATTTTTTTTGCCCCCCACATCCTCATTTCCTGATTCCGCCACTGGCTAGAAGGCAAGGATATAAAGATCGAGATTTTAGAGTGTATTTATCTTTGTAAGATCATAATCGTAAGATCGGATCAAGATCGTAAAAGTCTACTTAAATGTTCATATGTCTTATATTGTTTAGTAATTCGTAGTTAAAGCTCATTGTATAGCAAATTCATAAAGAAATAAAATTCTCAAAGTTATAATAATTTGAAAAAGGAACGCGCAATGGATTAAATTCTTAAAATATATAATCGGTGATTAAGAATGTTGAATCTTTTAATCTAAATATCTATATATTTTACTTTTATAAAACATTTATAATTATCCGAGCCTAGTTTATTGTTTTACTAAAACGAAAATAATTCATTTATAGTTTATGAGTTAGTTAATTAAAATGAGATATGATTGTGTCCGATCGAGATCTTACGATCTTATAGTAAGATCGAGATATTACTTAAATTACTATGCCTTTTAAGATCATATAAAAAATTGACTCATTTCTGTTAAGCAAGATTATAAAATCGAAAGATTTTAAAAGTTAAGATCTAGATCTTAACACCTATGCTAAAAGAGTCATAAATGAAACTCATATTACAAAAATATAAGTGGCTTTACGAGTTTTATAATACTAAAGTGGCAAATATAGTGGAGATGCATATAATTGTTCTAACTTTTGGAAAAGAAATCATAATGTAGTTAGTGCCACTTAAACGTGACTAGAAAATATATAATATTTTGTTTTCATATCGATAGTTTCCGAGCATGTTCTTTCTACTTTGGATTTTTTTTTTATTATTAAATTACCCAAAGCCATTCATCTAAGTTCATTACACTATTTATTTTATTTTATTTTTTGTTTTCTGCAAAGGAAATTGATAAATAGAAATAAACTTGAAATTAGCGAAGGGCTACTAATATACAAGAAAATAAAGGGTTAGTGACATCATACTTGCTACTTTTTGTCAATGCGTGTAACGTTTTTTGTTTTTTTTTTAACACCAACCTTTTGAATTGATGTTATTGTGTGTATTTTGTGACTATTTTGTCATGTAAAATGTTTATTTTACCTATCAAAATTTGAAAAAGTAAGAATTAAATGGCCAGAAAATACACACAATAGCACAAATTCAAAAAGTTTGTGTCAAAATTGAAAAATAAAATTCGCTACACACAATAACAAAAAGTAACAAGTATGATGTCTTTTTGTACCATTAATCCACAATAAAATATAAAACAGTTACAACCATTGAATGATTGAAATTTCCTATATTTATTTGTATTACTGATCGATATTTAAAAGTTATATAAAACTTAACTACAAACTTTAATGGACTCAAGCTTACAGTCGAGATTGGGCCAACTCATCTAACATACTCTCTAATACTTCCCTGGAGTTTAAGTGGCGAAAATTACGAAAACTCGGACCAAAATAAAATCTTAAAATATTAAAGCGATAAATTTTTGTTGATGAAGACATATAACAACAAGAGGAAGCATTATATTTTCAAACTGCAGCAATAACGAAAGAAAGCAGTAGCAAAAGCAAATAAGCAAAAGTGTTTTTTACACCAGGTTGCGGCTACGTATACCGGCGCGATGGGGAATTCGACGATAGTGGTTGTTGGGTTTAGTAAAATTGGAAAACGAAGAGAACGACGTTGACCGCGTCAGTTAATTCCAAGTTATTTATAAGTTATGTCCAAAACAGTTAAATGCAGGGTTTTTTTTGCAGAAAATAACGGCTCATGGCGGCCGACTAGATCTCGAAAGCAAATCCGCTCCGATACTATGTGAATGATGAAACCCCCAAAAATCCATTTATATTATTATTAATATTTATGGATTACATAAAACATGATAACAAGCCCTATAACTAATGGTAATAAGTCATAAGAGTATTACCACACGTCTTTATCCTACACGGAACCCCACCAACACGTCCTTTACTATTACACAAATCCCTCAAGACGTGTCGTTCCATTATTTTATTGAGAACTCGGTCGTTGTCCGAATTGTGAAAGTAGTTGTTTTGTGGGTGTTTGTGATTTTGGTTTTTGTAAGATATATTTGTGTTTCAGTGATTTATATTGTGGTGGTGATGTTAGTAGTGTTATTACACTATGTTGGTAGTGTATTTATTGTGGAGAAATACACTGACGTAATGCTGAGTTGATTGTTATAATGTTGGTCACTATTATCACTAGCCTTAGAGTTAACATTTTTCTTAAAAAGTATTATGTTAAAAAATAGGGTTATAATAGGTATGAGGAAACATTTGCATTAATTAATGATTTAAAATCATTTACATACCAAACTTATTTTGCATATCAATGGATCAATCTCTACCTTTCATCTTTATTTGATCTAATTAATGAGATTAATCTAAATAATTTAAAAAACTCACTTTCATTTGTTTTTTCAAATATTAATATCTTTCAAACCGTTAATCATTAAGCGAAAAACAATATATTTATACAACTAGCATTAATTATCTTTCTATAGATAGACACTTTAATATACTTTGACAATTTTTTTTTTCTTTTCTATTTTTCATGTTTTTTTTTTACACTCTTTTGGGTTTTTTTTTCGTAACTAAAATTTGCATGAAAATCACATGTGATTAAACACCGATTTAAATATTCTAGCATGTGATATTACATATCATATGTGATTTAATATTAATATCACATGTGATATTATTGGAATATTCAAATTAGTGTTTAATTGCATTTGATTTTTTCATACAAACTTTAGTAACGAAAAGACGAAAAAAATATGAAAAATGATTTTTGTCAAAAAGTATATCAAATCCGCTTTATAGAAAGATAATTAAATGTTCGTTGTGATGGTGTAATTATTTTTTCAACGATTAACTTGTTTAAAAATATTTAAATTATAAAATTAGATGAAATATTAAAATCTTTTAATCTCAATAATTTGATTTTTTAGATAAAATGAGAAGATGAGTCTATTGTCATGTGATAAAAGTTTAGTATGTAAAATAAGCTATTCTTTAAATAATTGAACAATTTGATCTTATTTTATGACTTTAAGTCGATCTTATTTGATCTAGATTATATATATATATATATATATATATATATATATATATATATATATATATATATATATATATATAATATAGGGAGGGTTAACGTGAGATCAAACTTAAAGTTGTAAAAATAAGATCAAGTATAAAAACCACTAAAACATTTATAAATAACAATTTTAGCAATAATACACATAAACATAATACTTTAATACAAATTAACATTTAGCAATTGTCACAAAGCGATACATGACTTTGAATTAGTGATCTGGCTGTCTGGCATTCGTTAATAAATATTAAAACGCAGATACACATACTAAAACGACACACATTACACTTCTAATCAGCGTGTATCACTTGGGTTTAAGTAAATTTTATAAAAAATCTATCGAACTTTATGATTTTAATTGTAGTTAATAAAAATTATTTTTGTTGTAAGGAGGTGTCGACTTTTAATTTTAATTGGATCTCGTTTTAAAACTTTAAGTATGATCTTATTTGATCTAGATTTTATATATATATATATATATATATATATATATATATATATATATATATATATATATATATATATATATATATATATATATATATATGACCAGCGTCACATATCTATTGGTCCACGACACTAACACGTGGTGTGCATGCCTTTGGGAGCGCGTTGGGGTATGTTTTCAACTTTTCATAAACCTCTCGAATTTGGTTCATTCTCGTTTTGTGTTGCTTATCAGTCCAATTAGGTAATTACCTTATTCGGCCATCTTACCATACACTTTTGATATATGTTACTTTGAAATAGTGTACAAGTTTTTGCAAACACTCTATTAAAGTTTTCTGAAAATATATTTGCTAGAGAACTTGACACGTGGCAAAGAAAATTGTTTGAAAATATCTTTGCTTTTAATTTTGGAAAAGATAAAGATATATTTGCACCCGGTTTTAGACATAACTTTATTCCTGTGACTAAGTTGGTTTCATTCCAGTTTCCTCATTAGATTTTTCAAATATAGTAGGTAATTATATATTTACTGTTCTTGTCTTGACATTTCAAAATTTGAATTTTTTGTTATTTAAGTTTAGACATAATAACTCATTTTTCTACATTTGCAAGTTTTGTTTCATTCTCTAACTGAAGAGGTAATAAAATCATACTTTGAATCTCTTAATGCCTTTTGATTTATATTCTTCTATTTGTTACATGAACTTTGTTTGTTATATGCATGAATTTAGTAGGTGTTGAATGGTGCATATTCATTATTAAAAGCAAAGTTATAACTTTTTTCTTGCCTATTCATCTTAACTTTTATTTGTCTTTTCTCGTCTATCAATTGTGTAAGTAACATTATCCTCATGTTCTTGCATATTATTTTCGTCTATCGGGTCACTAACAGTTCACACGAATGCTAACAAACTAAAATCTTTGAAATACATAATCCTCGATTACATATGTACCGTTTCTTGCATGAATGCAACCAATCCACAAAAACCTCATTTAATCAAGAGTAAATTACACCGTTTGTAGACGTATGGTCGGATGGCCAAATGGGATTAGGCGGTCACGATCCACGCCCCTGCCTGTAAACCCAATCCACGCCTATATACACGCATGAGTTATCTCTAAACCCAACGTCTTTTCTTGTCAAGATACTAACTTGATTGTCGGAGGACCGGGGCTACGGCCCGGGTCGCTCTATGAGTTCTCTTTGTTGATGAGTCTCTTATGGCTCGAGAAGGCAGTAGCAGCCAGGAGAGTCGTTGAATCTAGTCATGCAGATTATCTTCAACAAGTTGGCGCCATCAGTGGGACACGAATAAACTATGTTTCGTGTTCTCGTATTACCGAAAAGCGTAAAGCTTGTACAACTTGCTTTCCCATCAAGTCGGTAACATTTAATATCAAGTTATTATTTATTTAAAGCATCTTTAAGAGCATCTTGACTTTGCGATTTATCGTCAAATCTATGGTGTATTACGTTCGGGTAAAATATTAAAAGGATTTTGTGAAGTTATCACTAAACATGGAATAAAATATCACGTTCAATTGCAAAAGTTATTAAAAGATCATTATCACGTTTAACTTGCATATTGATATCCAAAGATCCTTATTTACATTATAGTATATGTATTTACGTATAGTATATTTCTTTTACATATAAAGGAAAAGTCCATACGATCGGACCTATTTTAAAACATCCGCACGATCGGATCTATTTTATCTTTAATCCATGCGATCGGATCTAAGAAAAAGCCCGCCGATCGGGGCTATTTTATTTTTAGCCGCGATAAATTCGCGCAGAATCGCATTTTACGGTTGATGCGCGTTGGCGCTCGAATAGCGCGATCGCGATAAATCTACCGCGTAAGACCGTGCGTTCGGACATTTTCGCGAGAGAGCGCAGCGCGCGAAAACCACGATGCTGGTCAATCGCCATGATGCGACCGGACCAAAGGCCGTGGTATAAACATCTGCGATCATCCGAAGCGTTCGAGTCTATCACGGTTAAGATAAATCATACGTATGCATCGATCATGGTCGCGGTACATCCATCGAGTTTTTTATATATACATTAAAAATAAACAAAATCTCACGATAGGTTTTATTTTATACAAACAATTGTTTATGTGGTTTGTAAAACCTCACGATAGGTTGTATATATATATTTTTATGCTATCTATCTATTCTATTATTCATGCTATGCGGCTGTCTATTGTTTTAATTTATTAAGTTTTATATCTTTGCGATTCGCGGCATATGCTTTAATGTTTGCATTAAGTGTTTTACGCGAGCATATAAGTTTAATGTTCTACAGTAGCACCATCAAACTTGGGGGCTACGGGGTATATGCTACCACTGTTTCCATGCTTGGTATATTGAGCGGATCAAGACAATTTAAATATTCGCATCAACTTGCCGCAGGGAGGCGTCCTCATCGGTTGTAAAGACGCAACGCACGTGCACTTATCTTGTGAAGCACGTCTTCATCGCGACATCTTTGTCGCGACAAGTAGCGCACTACTGATACGACCGTCTTGTCGCACCATGTTGTGTCGCCATCTTGGTACAAAAGGCACGTCCTTACCGGGATGCGGCGTGCGGGTTCCACTTTCACCCACTGCTACCTATCGGAACTTAAGTCTAGCATAACATAGCCATGCGCTATCTCATACTAGACTTGGGGGCTTGAGACGTATGGTGGGACCGGGCGAGAATGGGTTAGGCGGCGATTGACCATTCCACGCCTAAACCCCAATCCATGCCTATATATACACACGCAGTTATCTCTAAACCTAACATCTTTTGCTATGCCACGGTAGATACTAACTTGACCGTCGGAGGTGGACCCGGGGCTACGGCCTCGGGTCCACTCCTAATGAGTTCTCTTTGTTGGCCAGTCTCTAGGGCTCGAAGGCACTAACGGCCAGGAGAGTCGTTGAATCTAGTCATGCCGGATTATGCTTCAACACCGTTCGTCCTGTGGTTTGCTCCAAATCACTACCGTAGTCTCGTTTTTTTTTTTTGCTTTTTGCTCCTATGGTTTACATATTGCCTGTTGTCGGTCCTTATCGCTAACTGCCGTTATCTTTTTCGTTATCTCAATGGCACCGTTAGTCTAACAAGCGATCACTTGCAGCGTTAGTCCTTTATACTAACGACGATTAATAACTCAAAATTTTTATTAAAAAATCTTTTCACGCGATTTTTATCGTTTTCGCCTGTTTTCATGCATTTTCGTCCGATTTTATACGTTTCGTCTACTTTTCTACGTATTTATCGGTTTCTTACGTTGTGATACGGTTTTGTCTGCTTTTATCGTTTTCTTTGTTTTTACGCTTTTGTCCGTTTTTTCTCGTTTATATCGTTTCACACGCTTTTCGTTTTTCGTTTTGTCCGTTTTCCTTTGTTTTTACGCTTTTGTCCGTTTTCTTACGTTTTGTCCGTTTTATCGGTGTAATTTAAAAAATGAGCGTTTTTTAATCGATTTTTAAATTTTTCGATTTAAAAAAATACGTTTTTTTAATCGATTTTAAAAAGTTTTTCGATTTAAAAAATTACGTTTTTTAATCGATTTTAAAAAGTTTTTAATCGATTACGTTTAAAATCGGAAAAACTTTTTAAAAATTAAGTTTTTAAAAATTACTTTTTTAATCGGAAAAATCTTTTTATAAATCGAGATAAAAAGCGTAATTTTTTAAATCGAAAAAACTTTTTAAAAATCAAATTAAAAAGCGTATATTTTTTAAATCGGAAAAACTTTTTAAATCGATAAAAAAGCATAATTTTGTTTTAATCGAATAACTTTTTAAAAATCAGTTAAAAAAAACCCTATTTTTTAAATCGGAAAAGATTTTTTAAAGAAAATTTTGAGTTATTAACGTCGTTAGTATAAAGGACTAACGTTGTAAACGATCGTTTGGTTAATGGACTAACGTTGCCACCGAACTAACGGAAAAGATAACGGCGATTAGCGATAAGGACCGACAACATGCAATATGTAAACCATAGGGAGCAAAAAAGCAAAAAAAAAAAAAAAAGAAAAAGAACAAGGACTACGGTTGTGATTTGGAGCAAACCACAGAGACGAACGGTGTAATTAATATGGAACGATCGCTATGGACATACAATGATGAATTATAACGCTTATCTCTACACACATTTATGTTTTAAGCAATTTATTCTAATCTACGTATAACTTTATTATTAACTTCTTGCTATAAAAGAACACATTGCAATCAATTGTTAAAAGTAATTTGATAGTGAAATTCAAACATCGATTGAATGATGGTGAATGGTGATGTCGTTATTCTGAAGAACTATGAACTTGGACAGATCAGACTACAATATCGCATTGTATCGTGGCCAAACTCAATGCATCTTAGTTTTAAAAAGAACAATGTTGTTGAAATTTGTGAAGACTTTAGTGCCTCCTTGCATGGCTTTGCATTCAAAGGTTTCAAAGAAATATTGAAGAGCAAGGTCGAAGCAATTGGACAATTTGGTATAATTAATCAACTCATTTTCAAAGCTAATTTAACATACTTTTTCTTTGAAACACTCACATATTAAGTCGAAATACGAATTGTTGATGGATTTTTGGCTTTCAACAGACACATGATCTCGTGCAATATCACTATTTTATGCTTAAAAGACTCGAAATAAGAACTAAAAAATAATTTATACCTGTTAGGCTTAAAAGTTTGACTTTTACTATCACTATTTTTAATAACTATCAAGGCATCAACTTCCATTTTTTAAAAGCTTTAATTTTCGTTTGTAATGATTTATTTTATAACTTTTTTTAGGTAGATATGAAATTTAATAACTTTCATTTTATGCAACAACCTTTTAGCCAAACTGAGCTATTAGATGATAAATAAGCTCATGCATGTTTGTCGGTTTAGGGTATTTTAGAGTTATTTTTATATATTGTGCCTCAATGAAAATCATAACCTCGATGTTTTCATTATCTAACATGGTATTAGAGAGGGTCTGATCCTCAGATCTAGGTGGTTAAGTTGCGTGGCCTCTGCTATTGTCATTGCATGGTGATGAATTGGTACTTGAAATTTTAATTTGAAATAATGTGCGATAAAATTATTCTTAAAACACTCGTCATGCGTAAAACTATTATCCCGACAAATATGTAATCAAAAAATATTATTCGCTAAAATTTTGATTACAAAATAACCGCCAATGACAGCGCCGAATCCGTCTTCTTTATTATATTTTTAAGCAACTATCCCTACTAAAATTTGACAATTCAAACAATAATTTTAAAGAATAAAGGCATCCAACACTACCGAAGTGAGAAAACAAATAGGGTCATCCCACGAGAGTTTCAACTTATTTTCCTTGTCAATTGACTCTTGACTCTTGACTCTTGACTCTTGACTTCGACTTCGACAGCCGACACTTTTGCGTTCATTCACACTTCCTAATCTCTTATCCTGTTTCCCTTTTCATATCATTCGATTTCATACTACGAAAAGCATCAATTAATTATTTAATTGTTAGTTCATATTGTTCATGACTATCTACGTATCATGTTCCTTTTTCAGATCGTGAATCAAACAAACTCGTTTGAATTGCTACTATTTGTTATTGACGTGATTAACAATTTTATCATGAAACTTGTACAAAGAAGGATAGTTGTAAGGTTCATTAAATATGTCATCTCTGAAAATACTTTTTTTTTTTTTTTTTTAACTGAACTTTTATTAAAAGCTAAGAAAAGTAGGAAAGAGATTACAAATAAGATAAAGATGCTAACGAATATTGCAACCAACTAACCCAACTACATTTAAACTTAGGATTTTTAGATGAAATCCATAAATAAGATTGAGAAACTATAAGCGTCCCAAATCATCGACTTTTGAGGAGGATTAGTGAAAAGCAGTGATTGCGGTAATTCCAAATAGACCACAAGAGGGTCCCCCCCACACCTTCAAGAACCAAACGAACCTTACTCGGAACGAAAGGAGAATCAAGCCAATCATACCACTCCGATATATTAGCACAAAAAGGAATGTCCAACGCCCACCAATTAGCCAACCCGCAGTTGAAGAAAATGTGGTTAACAGATTCAATGTCATCGGAAACTTGTTCTTTGATTATAAACTTGGCCTTTCGTTCTTTGGTATTCTTTTTGCTTTGCCTATTTACCATAAAATATCAAAAGTTTGTTACACACAGACTGTTTTCCTTCAACTAGAGCTAGGGAAAAAAATAACAGGTATAAAAATCCATCATCGCAGGGATATTCCGCTAAATTGTAAAAAGTATACATAGATATATTGTAAGCGTAAACGTATAGAAGAATCTTTTCATTCAAAGTAAAAATTTGTAATTAATTATTTATTTTGTGATAGGTGAACGTGATGTATTATGTTTATTTCAACTTTAAAGGATCTCAATCCGTCATAGACATATACCAACATGTTTTATAATAGTAAGTCATAATTAAAAAAACACACGTCCAAAATAATCGTTAATAATTGGATTTTTAGCTCATGTTATCCAAAGACAAGCTTTTGTTAACACGATGAATTCGACCCAAGCGATGCAACGGTCTTATTTTCAAGACAAAAAAAAAAAATATATATATATATATATATATATATATATATATATATATATATATATATATATATATATATATATATATAGAACATGCAACAATTTTGTCTGAAATCAAACACTTTCGATTTAAAGGATATTCTTAACCATTGTATCTTCAAGCTGACTTGACATTAATTATTGTGTGGTTTCACCCAAGCTTAAAATAATCAAAGACTATTTATTATTACATGTAACGATGTACAAATGTACAATAGATGTTGTTTCATAAATACAACATGTGAGAAATTTTCATTTGCTTACTTTTATTTTGATGTTTACTAATGGATAAATCCCCACCATCCATCCATTTTGATCTAATAGTGAGGATTAACCTAAGATTTAATATCTTAACCTTAATTCTCCCAACTATATAAAGCCTTCTTCTTCATTTTTTCATTCGCTTTATTTTTTTCACACGATTCTCGTGTGTTTTCTCCAACCTGCTCTCATCATTTCTCTCAAAAATAGTTATTCCAATCAACTACTCTTGTTTGATCATCACCAGTTGGATCAACATCACCATCACCATTCCAATCACCATCACCATTCGATCATTATCTCATCATCACCTCCGATCATATCATCCTTTTTATGTCTTCTTTGATTTGAATGAACCGTTTGTTTCATAATGTCGATTTGATTGATGTTGTTGCGGTTGATAATGTTGTTGATCGGTTGTTATTTATGTGGATCAAATGGTTAACATGCCTTCTTATTAAGTTGCACAAGTGTTTGATGAAATGTGTGAGTGAAAAATGTTTGATAATCATATTATCTGCTCATATAATTACGCTTATTAGTTAAGTTGTTAGTGGAATTTTGTTTTTAGCGCATTTAAATCTTTGTTTTACGTCGATTGTTGTTTTGAATCGCTATGTATTATGCGTGTAGTATCACCGATGATATTTGAAGTGAATGTATATATGTATTATCATTAGTGATATTTTATTATCACTTGTGAAATTTTGTTTATTTGATACTTTTAGTTTATGTTTTAGATTGTGAGTAGCATTAGGTTTTAGTATGATATCATTTTGGGATGGGTGAATTGATGGAAATTTGATGCATGGAAGGTGTTTGACAAAATGCTTAAGAGAGGAATGCACAAGTTGAGAAGCAATCACATGATCTTGTTTGTCCCTCATTTCATATATAACCAAATCAAACATATTTATTTGAATAAACAAGCTTTAGGGAATTAATCAAAGTGCCTTGTAGTTAATGTAAATGAGTAATCATATCCTATGTTGCATTAGTTGATGTTTATTTTCACTTTTCTAAATGGCGTCCTTTTGAATTATTTTAGTGTGTTTTGTATTTTGCTTTCTCCATCACTCTATATATGAGGTGATGCAAATTTGATGTCTTGTTCGATAATTGTGCGGTGACCTAGAGCTTAAGCCGCAAGGCGCGCTACCTTAACAATCGTGAAGGCAAATAATTTGAAAAACATGAAAATGATTGGGAAGTCGATCCTTACGTGATTGCATATATTCGGTCACTTGAAAGGTCAAAAGAAAGGTTGTTGATTACAACTTAAACCACATTTGGAATCATGTAATTCGGTTAATTGCGAAGATAAGAAGACCCAATGTGTTGTACTTGAGGTTCGCTTTTCTCCTTTTGCTTTTCTATATTCTTTGGTTTCTCGGTTGTATCACGGTGATATCAAATGTGATATCACAGTGTGTCGACTTTCTTTTATTTTGTTGAATCGGTTGTAGTGCGGGAGGATCTTATGATATCACGGTGATATCAAAGTTGTTGGCGTCTTCAATTTGTTTTGTGGAGCTGTTGTGCTTTTTTGAACCACAGCTGCAGTTGTTGTTGATTCGTTCGTTTGATTCACCCGTTTTTTTTGCAAATTGCAATCACAATTAGTTTGGTGATGTCGTCTCTTTTTATGCCACATACAAAACAAACAAGTATGCTTTTAATTTGTAATATCTCTGTGAGATTTCATTGTTTTTGTATATTTTGTATATATTATCACCTAAGATATTTCTCTTTCCGGTACATGATGGTTTTGTGCCTTTTCTCGCAATTGACAATCATAGGAGATGTGTTATTGTTGGTTCGATCCGCTTAAGAATGAAACTATCGAATCTTGTGTATGGTTACTCCAAGCATTCAAGAAAGCTTTTGTGTGTTATCCGAATATCATTTTAATGGTCAAGATGGTGCTATCGAAAAGCAATTGCGGTGAGCTTCTGGTTCCAAGCCCCGTCTTTGTCATAAATTAGAAGTTATGTATCTCTTGTGATAAATAGTTGGAATTAATTTTTATGAGGTGTTTGAGTGTTTATGAAATATTTTGTCTTTTTATCACTTGTGATAAAGCCTAAAAATAATGAAATATTTACATCATTCATGTGTTTACTTATTTCTGACATGTATTACTTGTGATATTATTCTTTAATTGATATATATGTTGACCTTTTTTTTCCGAATCGTTATGTTACTCAAAAGCAATGCTTAATTAATCCTATTCTTGTTTGATTTTGAGAATATATCATTTTTTATTTTCATAGTTTTCTTCATGAAGTCAATGGTATTTTTATCTGACTTTTTATCAAAAGAAGGTTATATTCAGATAAATCAAAAGCATTGTTTACAACTGAATAGAAATTACCATTGTTTACAATTTATGTTTAAAACTCTCAGACCTTGACAGATCTTTAGCACTCGTAGATCGTTAGTGTTGCCTATGTAATCATAAGCAAACTAATAGACAGTCTCTAACACTCGTATTCTATAGCAGAAAGTAAATACAAGTTGTTATAACTAAGAACACTTAGATCCTCTATGGATCTTTTTATTTAACTTGAAACTCTATGTTCGGATGACTTGATATCTATTACAAACTATGAGGTTCCTTTTATAAACAAGGAACCCTAATCTATTACTACCAATCGACTAAACATGCAAGCATGCATTTAATGACTAATACACTAAACTATATTGAGCGGTACAATAAAAACCCATGCTAACCTCGGGCGTTCAAAGATAATAATGAGTTAGCATTTAATACATGATAGCGCATGTCGATCCTAGTCGACTTTCACCCTTGATAACACGACAATGCTTGTACTCTTTAGTAGAATCACTTCTTCATTGATTCTCGCTTCTACTTAATGAAACCTTCGGCGAGAATGGCAAGCAAATCCTACTTCACATAATTCCCAACAATCCTCCCTAAAGCGGAATTTGACTTGGTTAAGTTCCGGTTCGACCTTGAAAGATCTTTTGATACTTGAGACTAGAGGATTGTTCTCAAACATCGATAGCAAGAACCACTAATTAACTCATCTCTATGATGAGTAAACTTTGAAGCGCCGTGTCTTTGCGACAACACATGACATATTGTACATCAAAACTTATTAGTTGCATACTATTCTCATCACTTCCGGTGTGTGAACTCTGTGAGAGGTGAATCATTGAAAATAATGGATTTGATGTCTCTTTACCAATAGCCATTACTCTTGGAGTAGCCAAATGTTTAAGTTCGAAAACTATGGTACTTCGATAACCATCGATTTAGTAGCAAATCGTCAAGGTGCGAGTTTTAAACAAGTGGTATCGAGCAAGGGTGATCCTAGTTTGAAAACTATGAGTGTTTTCAACAAGTGGTATCGAGCCTCGGGAGAGTCTCTACGATCTTGAGAACCTTATTTACCTCACCCCATACAACCAAAAACATATTCACCATGCACGAGGCGATGGTGAATCGAAGTCACCAACAACACCAAAACAACACCACTGATGCAACAACTTAGTCTCTCCAACGGTAATGGTAAGTTTCCTTACCTAAAGAAGTAGTATGATCGTGGACCATGAAGATGCGAATCGGATCTCCAATATTGATTGGAATCATGGGAGATTGTGAAGAATGGCAGCGATCTGAAGAAGACTATCCGGATCTTGATGGTAAGTTTACCATTGCTCCTCCCAAAGCTATTTGAAGAGATTCTTGCGGTACAAAGAGAGCACAAAGTAACAACCATCCTTCTTCAATCTATTCACGAAGATCACTTGGGTGATTTTCACCACATGGTTGATGCAAAGGACATCTGGATGGCTCGAAAGCAAGGTTTGGTGGGAATGAAGAGTCCAGGAGGATGAGGAAGTCTATCTTTGAGACAACACTTCCAAGAGTTCAATATCTCGAAGAAGAAGGTATCCATGAGGGATCTGACGGGTTTCTAAGATTACGAGTCGACTTAACCAGTTGAATGCAAAGCGGACAATGATGATTGCAACTCAAAGTTCCTTGATCTTTGCCTCCATCTTGGTTACATGTCGATTATAGCACTTAAAGCTAAAGGTGGGTGGACATGCTCACCTTTGACGAGTTATACAACAAACTCGGGTCTCTTGAACACGATGTCGGTCTCCCTACCGTGCATCCTCTTCGGTCATTCGACCTTTATTGGGACATCCCACTCGAATATGATGATGCATGCTTCAAGTCCATCTTATTTGCCATCATCATCTTATCGTCCACTCCATCACATCCTCGAGCCAAATCTGGCGATATTTTGGAGGATGTTCTTCATTCATTGTTGCAGATTATGATACTCGGTGACATCGGTATATGAAGACTTTGATCGGTGGACCCACTTGAAATGGAGGAGATGAAGCTAAAATGGCGGTGGCCATGCTTTCGATGAATATCAAGAGGTTTGAAGAGAAGGCGGGAAGGAAGTTTGGGTTCAAGGAAAGGATCCATTTCGTTTTGACGGAGAAAAGTCAAGTGTTTCTCTTGTCACGGATGGGTCATTTCTCAAGGAGTGCAAAGTCGGGAAGAGTGGAGAGGGCTAGCTACATTTCCTATCGGCAGAATCGAAGGAGCTAGCACTTGACTCTAGTCACCATGGATGAGCGGTCAATCAGGTGCACATGAACTGTGTTGAGGCTAGCGTCTGAGAGAAACTTGGATTCTTGGCTAGATGCACTTGAGAAGATAGGCATGATCAATTTGCCTTCATGGGACTTTCTCGGGATCATCCCTTAAGCATAAAGATATTGGTATTGTTGATAGTGGTATTCAAGAAGTATGTGCGAAATAGAGATATGATGCACAATTTTGTTCCTATTGAAGAAGGAGGAATGTGACCTTTGGTGGAAGTGATGGTAGAATTCTTGGAAAGGCACCATCAAGACACCTCTCTTGAACTTTAAGAATGTGTACTATGTTGGGAGCTTGAACTTCAACTTGTTCTCGGTCTCACAATCTGTGACACCAAGAACAAGGTACTCTTCTCTGAAAATGAATGTCTTGTGCTTTCTAAAGAGTTCAAGCTTCCAGAAGATACTTCAATTCTGCTGAGAGTCCCTCGAACTCACAATCTATACACATTCTCAATGACGTTCACCTTGAAGGTGACCTCACTTGTCTGCTGGCTAAAGCATCATTGGATGAGTCCAACAAATGGCATAGGAGAATGGCTCATGTGAATTTCAAAACTATAAACACTCTCTCCAAAGGGGACTTGTCGAAGGTCTTCCCACCAAAGTTTTCTCCAATGATCATAATTGTGTTGCATGCAACAAAGGGAAGCAACACAGAGCATCCTACAAAACATCCTGCGGTGAGCATCATCTACGAGCCTCTTTAGGCTGTTACATATGGATCTATTTGGTCCAACTCAAGTCGAAGCATCGATCACAAGTACTATTGTTTGGTTGTCAGCGATGGATATAGCGATTTTCTTTGGGTGTTCTTTCTAAGGACTAAGATGAAACAACTCGATCTTGAAAGACTTCATCACCCTCGTTGAAAATCGGATGAACAAGAAGGTTAAAGGAATTCGATGTGATAATGGGATGAGTTCAAGAATGCTATTATTATAGAACTCAGTAGGTCTAAAGGATAAAAGGGACTATAGCAATCCAAGAACCCCGCAACAAAATGGGGTGGTGAAAGAAAGAATAGGACCTTGATAGAGGCTGCGAGATCAATGCTTGCAGACTCTAAATTGCCCACTATGTTACGGGTGAAGTCATTGGCACGACTTGCTATGTGCTTATGAGTCTCCATAACTAGACCTCACCTCAAAACACCATATGAACTTCTCTTTGGGAAGGTTCCGGTCATTCATTACCTCGAACCTTTTGGTTTCAAGTGACCATTACGAACACCGGTGATCCTTTGGAGAAGTTTGATGAAAAGGTCGATGATGGTTATATTGTGGGTTATTCGGCTAATAACAAGGCTTATAGGTGTACAACTTATACGCCAAGAAGATAGAGGAGACTACGAACCTCGGATACCTAGAAGATAAGCCCAATGTTCAAGGACGGGTCATGTGTGGTCTTTTGATCTTGACTACCTAATTGACTATCCGGGTTATACTAGACATATGGCTAACCAAAGTGCAGGCTCTCAAAAACTTTCACTAACAATGCGGTACCTTAGATGACGACGGAAGTGAATTTGAAGATGATGAACAACCCATTCTTGTGCCTTCTTTCTCCCCAACTATGTTGTAGATAACTCTTCAAGAGATAATTAAATTGAGAGTGATGATGAATCACACTCTTTGAGGACCTTGCTAGGCTTGAGACTCAAGAGTTTGCGGCTAAGCTTGAGGTCGAGAAGGTGGACGGGGAGCTTGCAAACGGGGGTCGGTGGGAACCATGTTTCGCTAACACCGATCACGGTCTCTCCCATCGTCATCAAATCTGCTGAAAGCTCGTGCATTACTACTCCTATTCCTTCTAGAGTGTCCACGGACTTTGGTGACCCGTATACTCGCTTTCCAAGTCCTTGGATCTTGGAAATCATCAACCCAATCTGGCATTTTCACCTCACCTTCCTATGACACAACTTTTGTACCAACTGTGACAAATCTAGAACCTACCATTGATGTCAACCCCATTGCTACTAAAAGAATCAACATCACTCACCCTCAATCCAATATTATTGGAGACATTCTAGCTCCTGTTAGAACTCGAAGGGCTATCTCTAGTCCTAAATTTGGACAGGTTGCCTTTCTCTCTTATGTCTCTAATCAGCAAAGAGACAATCACACAGATTTCAAGCATTGTCTGTTTGCGTGTTTTCTTTCACAAGTAGAACCAACCAGTGTCTCTCAAGCTCTTGAAGACTCAAGTTGGATTGAAGCAATGCAAGATGAAATGCAACAGTTCCAAAACCAACAAGTTTGGATATTGGTGCCTTTACCAGATGGTAAATATGCTATTGGAACTAAATGGATTCTGAAGAACAAAAGAGATGCACGGGGTGTGGTTGTAGCAACCCGTAAATTTTTATAAGGTAAAATGACTATTTTACCCTTTGAATTCTTAAAAGTTGACTTTGAATTTTTACTATTTGACTTTTACCATAGCGTAAAAGCAAATCAGAATCGGTAGTAACCGCATTTCCCAAGTTAAATAATTCAACTGCATTTTGAATTATTACACTCTGAACATTTTGTTCACCTTTGGCTGTAAATAATTATTTAAAGTTGTGACTTTAATAATTACGAAAGTTTAATCGTGTAAACTTTCCTCGCGGTCAACACAAGACTACGATAAGTCTAGGTGTTCAAAATACTCTATTTTTATCAATAGTGATATTTTATATGAACTATTGCCACTTCGTTATTTTTACGTAAATATTTTACTCTTTACGTAATACGCGTGCTCGAACCTACATTATTAGGTTTTAACAACATAGACGCAACCAAATAGACTTATCACACTTTTAATATACCTAGTTGGAGTATATTGATAAGTTTAAACATTTTCATAAGTATTATATTTTTATGTTACCCGGTTTTAAGTTTCGTGAATTAAGGGCTTAACATTAGTAATTACCGGGACCAAACTATACATTAAAAGTTAATACTTATCAACTAAGAAACACAAATTATCACCTCTTCATGATAGGTGGCGTTTGATGAGTCTCATAAGGGCCACATGGCCTCATCTCCATATAACATACAACTTACTCATTAAGTTTTGTCCCCCACTAGAAGAGTTATCATCTCAAACATATCATTTCATATGCAAAACTCACTCAAACCCTCTCTTCCTCCCTCTTGCTGCCGTGAATACCAAGACCCAAAACACCATCATCTATTTTAATTCAAGCTTCAAGTTGTACATGAAAGATTGAAGGTTCAAGATGTTACAACTAGTTCTTGTGTTGTTTTGAAGATTCCTTGGTTGAAACAAGAGTTACACAAGGGTTAGGAGCTGAAGTTAGGAGTGTTCTTGGGTTCTTAGAACAAGGTTATAATAAGGGTTTTATAAGGTTGAAGTCAAGTTGGGTTGAAGATTGAAGAAAGGGTTAAAGACAAGAAGGGTTAAGCTTGATTTGTAGTTGTAATTCTTGTGATATTCAACCAAATCCTTGTAAGATTTGTGTTTACTTTTCATTATCATTCAATATGGTTGTAATAATATTTATTGGATGTAATTTGATATAAGTAGTATATGTAATATGGCTTGATTGATGTTGTACATGAAGTTTGTGAACATGAAAAGAAGCTAGAGCAAGCTTTTGGTGGGTTTTGTAAGTTGAAATCTGGAACAGTCACAAAGATTTATTAAACTGATCATCTCAGTAAACTTTGAGGTTAATTCAGTAATATAGGCTTGTAGAGCTATGTCTTATGGTCATTTCGCGGGTGGCGCACCTCATAACTCCTCCCGATGAGTAAATGAGAGCCAAAATGGTGAAACATGTCAAAATCGCACACCAGACTTCATTTGGGAAAAGCCCATGGTTACGGTCATTTCGGAAGTCGACTCAGTTTTATGAAATGTAGCTAAGACATAAACTTGAAGTTTAGCGAAAGCCGCTTGTCAAAACAAGTTGTAGAACTCAACTTATGGTCGTTTGGCAGGGCTGAATGTCTGCCAAACTTTCGCAATGAAATATAAGTAATTACTTGTTATTAGACAATTGATATAAGTAAAAGAGTAAACTCTTGATCTGCGCAAAACCGTCAGTCTAATCACACAAGTGGCCACTTGTGAATGGCCAACCGTAATGAGAGCTTAAACAGTTCGAGACACAAATACAATGAAGATCGAGAATATAATGAATTCCGGTCGTTATGTCCCATGGAGACTCAATGGTGTGCAAACACCGATTGAGACGATAGAATGATCACTAATGATAGCGATCGAAAGGATTTGGATATGATAATTACACTAAAGAAAAAGTTTATAAATTAAAGCGACTTAAATACAAATTAAGAAAATTAAAAGATAAAGATATTAAATAAACGCTATCACTATATTTAAAGTGATGAGCGTTTAAAACCTAAAACTTACGTTTAAATTAAAAATTACGTAAACGTATAAATAAAAACGTGAAACTTATACAATATAGATCCTAAAAATATGAAAAATACATTTTTACAAACCTAATGATAAAAGAAAATTATTAGAAAAGAAGAATTATTTTTACAACTAATTATGTAATTATTATTAATTAAAAACTAATTTAAACTATTTAATAATATTCTAAAATAAAAGAAAATATGAAATAAGACTAGAAAAATAAAATTAAGACTTAGAAAAATCTAAAATATGATAAAACTAATTTTAAAACTGAAAATATATTTTTAGACTTTTATATATTTATTACTAATTTAAAACTATTTAAAACTAATTAAATTATTTAAAAATACAAATTTAACTAAGAAAATATGGAAAAATACTTTTTTACTTTTTATATTTATCTAAACCTAATAAAATTGAAAACTTATTTTTTTGAAGCTTTTCTGAATTTTTTATATTTAAAGCTAATTAAAATTGATTAAAGACTATTTTAAATTGAGAAAAATAGCAAATAAAGACCAAAAAGTATGAAATCTTCAGGAAAATTCTAAAATGATATTAAGATTCTATGAAAAATGAAAAACAAGCAGGTTATGTGTGAAATATGGAAGATGCAATGCAACTGCTATTAGAATAAGCTAGGAAAATAAGCAAATAAGCTAAATGGCTAACCAAACAGATACAGTAGCTAGATAGTGCTAAAATGAGCTAAAAGCAGCTAACTAAACCTATTCCTAACAAGCTCTAAGCTTAGTACCTTGATTTAAGCAAACTGCTAATGCTAAGCAAAACAGTGAACACCCCCTATGTTTGAGCTTATGTACCAGCTTATCAGAAAAGCTGGTACCAAAAACAGATATTAGGCCTTATAGACCACCTATCTGACTACTCTTAAACCAAATCTGGACTCTAAATCATTAAAATGAGCTCAATTACAAGCACGCAAGATCCGAAGAAAGCTGGTTCGATCATGAATTTTGACTTTATGAAAACAGATGCTATGTTGACTTTCTTGAGTTTTAATCCAAAGTAATTAAGCGATTTTGATGTTTGAAGACTAATAGTGATGACAAAGTGCAAGTTCTACTTATTCTAAAGCTAATAAGCGATTTGATACCTCGCTCTTGCGAAACATAATTTAGATCGGTTCTAAATGATTCGACTTTTGAGTTTAACGACTAAAATAAAGACACGAATTGACTATTAACAACTTACCTAAACTTGAATCAACTACTAACAAGCTGCTTAACTAAGCTCTATCACGACAAATTGAGCTAATCCAAACACTAGTTTAACTACTTATTATAGAACTAGATAGCGATTATAACTAAAGGATACTAAACAAACATCAAACACAATTCAAATAGTACCAATGATCACTTAACAATGATTTAAACAAAGATTAATGAGCAAAAGCAGATTTGATACTTACAATTCTCCTTAGCCACTATGGCTTGCCACAATGAAACAACGGAACTCTATCCTACTTATACCCCTAATCTATTCCAATACAGCTTATAATCAACCCAAAACCAATGCTCTGCACTACCAAATTCCATTTCATACCCATTTCCTTGGTCAGTTGACTTTCGTTGACCATGTAACAAAATAACTTAAATCTTGAATGCAAGCTTGTACAAAGCTATCATAAGCTTATACAAGATTGTTTGAGGTGAAATACAAGCTATTGAAAGCTTAAATGTAAGGATTTGAGGCCGAGATTTCATGATAAACTAAAATCTTGGAACTTTAAGCCAAACTTAAAATTGATTCTCAAAAGTACCATACAATGTTATTTTAACTTGAATAGGACACAAATAAACTTGAACTACAACATTTGATTAAAACTAATACATTTTAAAGAAAATTAGACATTAAAGAAAAAAGCGAAAACTAGCTACTCCTTTCCTTTGCTTCATCCTTCCTCTTTTATAGCTCAAATGAATCTCTCCCATCTTCTGAGTGGATCCCACCTTGTTACAGGGTTAGTGGGTGACTTTTGAGAGATTTGGCCAAATTGTCAATTTTGGCGGGAAACATGTATTTGGCAGTTGAGGAGGTTGAGTGAAGGGTTATAGATGCATTTAATGTTTCTTGGAGTTGTGATGAGGTGGGGGAACATGGTGTGAGCTGGGGGGATGGAGAAATGGGTTTGGTTGAGTGATTTCAGGCTAGCAAGTGGAGGGGAAAAGGGGATGCTACAGTAGGGCGGGTTTTGTGGGGTTTGACCAAAAGTTTGACTGGGGCAGTGTTAATAATAGGGGGGTTCATAATTCATATGACAGGGGGTCACTTGGGTTAGGCAGGGTCAAAATTGGTTTGACAAGGGGCTTAATAGACAAGGACCTATGTGTAAATCCTGAAAATTCAAGGGCCTAGGCTGCCAATTCTGAAAAGTTGATCCAAGGGCTGAATTTGACAAGTATCAATAGTACAAGGACCAAAGCTGACATTTTGCAATTTTTCAGGGGCCATTTCTGCCAATTTTGAAACTTGAAGGGCCATTTTGTAATTTTCTCAAACTTTTATATTTTTCACCAAAGGACTAAATTTGACAACTTTTGATTTTAAAAGGACCTTTGGTGATTTTATTTTTGAAATTATGTGCTCGAGGGACTGTTTTTGACAACTTTTGAAACTTGGGGGACTAAAGCGCCAATTTTGCAAATTTGATCGTTTTCATCGATTTTGATATTTTGCATTTAAAACACATAAAACAACGATTTGTGATATTTTGTTCATTTGATGTGTTTCGATTGTTTTCGAGATGATTTTAGGTTTATATTGTACAAAAATGATGAGTATTTAGACACTCATCAACTACACCGTTCGTCCTTGTGGTATACGTTGACCATCAAGTTTCGTCCCTTGACCAAAAAAATTGCATCGTTGGTCCTTAACTGCTAATCGTTAGTCATCGTTGGTCCCTCACACTAACTGGTTGGACTAACAGGCGTTAAGCCTTGTTAAGTGGAGGGTATTTTCGTCTTTTTACATCTCTCTTCTTCCACATAATATATCTTCAATCATTATCTTCCATCTTTCTGTTTCTCTTTTTCAGTTTCCAAACCAGATTTATCAAACTTGATACAACATGATCCAAACATAACCAAACACCAGTATAACCAAACAAAATGATACAAACAGATTTATCAAACTTGATACAACATGATCCAAACATAACCAAACACCAGTATAACCAAACAAAATATATTTGCGAAAACGCCAATCTCCCAACTCACATCAAACAAGAACCCACGATACAACCCATCACCATTCCCTGGAACATTATCAACCCACCTCCATGCTTCCTTCCCATTCTCATCACATTCCCACAACACCAATCTCCCAACTATCTTCCCCGAAAAACAAACCCTGTCTCCACCACCAAACACCTTAAACTTACTCGACTCTTGAAAACACCTAAACATCTCAACCGGCATCCTACCCGCTTCACCCCATTCAAAACTCTCTAAATCTAACTTCAATATCAAAATCGTCGAACAACTCGCGTTAAGACTATACTACGATTTCAACCCACCAATCATCAACACCACATTCCCATACCCTTTCAACAACCTAGGCCTTTTCAAAATATCGAAAACATCCCCCCACTCATGTTTCTCCAACGTACTACCAACTAATAAAATAAGATTAACAACAAATCTTGTTATTCATAACCTTAACGAAAAGCAAACATGGCGGCAACTGTGACAACAAGCGCGTGGGCTAAACCAGGCGCGTGGGCTCTTGATTCTCAGATTTAATAACGATGCTGCAACAAAAACCAAGAAAAAGAAGGGTCGGAGGGGGTGACAGGAATGAGTCTAATTCATCCAGGTGGGGCCCAAAGGGGGGTGACGATGGCGGTAGGAAGGTGACTAGGGAGCCTTTGGGACCTTCTCGTGCTGATGAGATTAGTGATTGGGGAAAGGTTGTTATCATCTCCCTCCTTCAACATAGACTCGAGACCTCTTGTGGGAAGAAAATAAAATAATGAAAGTGACAGATCGATTCACCATATACTTTTTCTTGTTTGACTAGCTTGGATGTAGAAGTGGGTTAGCAGGTTATCACTAAGATGGAGAGGCGATGGTTTTGAGGGAGAAAGTGAGAGATGTTGTATTCCAAAGATAAGAAAAAGAAACAGATCTTTGGTTTGGAAACTGAAAAAGAGAAACAGAAAGATGGAAGATAATGATTGAAGATATATTATGTGGAAGAAGAGAGATGTAAAAAGACAAAAATACCCTCCACTTAACAAGGCTTAACGCCCGTTAGTTCAACCAGTTAGTGTGAGGGACCAACGATGACTAACGATTCGCAGTTAAGGACCAACGATGCAATTTTTTTGGTCAAGGGACTACACTTGATGGTCAACGTATACCACAAGGACGAACGGTGTAGTTTACTCAAAGTAAAATTTGGACTTTGGACTTGATTAAGCTTGAGAAGCTGTTAGAGGAAGTAAAAACTAAAGCTTGGGCTTTTGAATCACTTAAAAAGGACTTATGGTTAGAAAGTTATGACTAAAAGAAGATGGCTAGATGAAAACTTGATATATGTCAAAAAGTTGTCAAACGATTTTAAACGCTGAATTAGCCCTTTTACATTCGAATCGGCAAAAGTGTAAAACACGAAAGTTGCTCGGAATGAAATTTTCTACAAAAACTCGAGGTCCATGTAAGTGAAAGTGAACGAAAAGTCTTAAAAACAGCAAATACTAAACGGACCTGTTGCGACTAGAAAACAACCATGGTCATGGAAACTTAGTGTATTTTGATCCTTTGAGGCCGAAACGAAGCCAAGGTTAAGTCGAGGCTGTTGTCTTAAGGTCTTTAAACTTAGACATAACCATAAGAATGACCTTGAATATCATCTCAAGTTGTTTAAACATAATTTAGCCGCACGGCTAGTTTGGACTTAATGGTCGATTCTTGTTTTAAAACTTGGTTCATTGGGTTAGACTTTGCTACACTTTGACAAACTAAGTAAATGACCATATGCCATGTTAAACTACTTCACGACACACAAACTATATCATCATATCGTCACATAAGTCAATCAATAGTCTTTGATGAAACACGACACATGTTTTATACAACATTTGTCTCGTCAAATACTTACTTATAAATGATAAGTACTACAATAGTAGGGAATTTCATTATCATAAAGAGGCCTATTCGGAGTGTCGTATTGACGAGTTATGGATTTACGATTTAAAGTGTCCTGGCTCCTCATACGTTCACTACATGACCTTTTGATTTTGATAGCCCGAACGATGGTACGAGGTTATTTATAAAAAGGCTATAGGCCAAACAACATTTAAGGGATACATTAACTTAAGATTCATGTACAACATCATATTGAAAGCCAACATACTACATATACTTGTACACTTATATCGTACACTATACTAAAACGCGAATACTATGCTTTCATAGGTGATCATTAAAGATCGTGATCTTGTCATACTCTACCGTTGACATACATTATATCGTTACACTCATTGTGATCACTACCAAGTGAGTTTCATAGCCCGACTTTTGTTTAACTGTTTTATAAACTCTTTTGGGGAGATACATACTCTGCTTTTACTATATGCTAAAATGCTTTATTATGGACAATTACTTGTAAATCGAATGCCTTGATCGTATTATTGCAAACCACTAAGTTGTTTATGCCAAAAGTCCCCAACATCATGGACCACTAATCACTTTGGGGTGGCGCAAATATTGTGGATAGGCCTATCGAATTGAAGAACCGTCTATGTTATCGGAAATAACAAGGCACACTATATTTGAGATTATCTAGGTATAGGGCAAAATACCTACCGGGGCAAGTTATTATCTATATATATCGCCGTTGATATATATACAACATCGATCATGAGTGCCATGAGCTTAGAGCAATAATAACTTTCAAGAAGATAATTGTACACATTGCAATTATACTATAAACTATATTGTCCACTACTGTTTTCAAACCTATGAGGTTTTTATCGTTTGTATTGACCGGTTAAGCAATCAAACGCACTATGGGCGTAGCCTACTACTTTGATAAACTTGAAATATTGGGATCAAACTATTGTACTTACAAACCTATGAACTCACTCAACCTTTGTGTTGACACTTTTTAGCATGTTATCTCAGGTTCGAAAGGAATTAGCTGGCATGGCATGTGAAGGCGCACGGAAAAACATTTTGAAGACAATGCATATATTATCATTCGAAAAACATTACAACTTTTATGTTGTACTTTTTGTGATTGTACAAACTTGTGGGACCGGTTTGTAAACACTGATATTTTAAATCGAATGATAATTTATTTCAAAACGTCTCATTTAGAGTCGTTTTCTGTAACTTGTGCTGTGAACTATGAAGTAATACCCTGTGACACAATCTTCCGCTGCGATAATTTTGGGGTGTTCTGATTGGTATCGAGCTTGATTATAGAGAACCGGGTTGCATTTAAACCTAGACTATAGGCGCCTCTTATGTTTAAGCCGTAACACTCATTCTTTGTCTTCAACATTCCGCGTAATGCCTAACGCTTATCACAATACCGTATTATTTATATAAAGACATTTATATGGATTGACTAAACATAAGCGCATATGCCATTCCAAGCGTTATGGCACAACCGGATATCCTTGATCATATACATGTTTGTGATCTACTAAATTTTCTCGACATTGTAGTGGATACAATGGTCTCATTACTATTAAGACATTGTAAGTATGCAATGGTCTTTCTTATATCTCAAACATCGTGAGATACACAGTTGACTTAGACATATCTCAGACATCGTGAGATACACAGTTGACTTAGACATATCTCAGACATCGTGAGATACACAATTGGCCTAAATATATCTTAGATATTAAGAGATACACAATAGTTATATCTATTTCTCAGACATTGTGTGTGTGCACAATGGTCTCATTGGTATTTCTCAAACATTGTGAGAAAACTACTTCATAACTATGAACTCACTGACTCTTTTGAACACTATGTTGGTTCTCTTTGATTATTTAACTCCTCATCTTCGAAGATGAGTGTGAACATTCATTCCATACTCTTGGAACACTTACGAAGTCTCGTAATACACCACCTTGTAACTCATCGATTAAGTATGAGTGTTGTGTCGGAAATTCTTAAGTAGGATGATTTGGAATATCCTTATTTAAATGGACTGGGACGCCTTTTCATTTAAATAAAGAGATTGTAAATCGCCGAACCATAAGTTTATGATTTCTTACTTGCATAAATTGGGACGCTTCTTTATGTAAGTAATGAATTATAAATGAGTGGGCTTATTTGTATCCGATATGACATGAGTATGGACTCGAACTCGAGAATCACTAGTATTCTTTGAAAAGATCTAGAAAACACGATAGTGTTTTACCACTCAGCAAAAATCTTAAGACCTCATTTGAACAACCCAAGTTCATTCTTAAGTTATCACTTTTGATGCTACAAATCCTTACAAACATGAGGCGTTTGTTGAACTAACAAAATTGGTTAAATTCAATTGAAACCCGACCTGATAGAATCAGATGTTTCAAGAACATAATTAAAAACCGACCTGATAGAATCAGATGTTTCAAGAACATAATTGAAACCCGACCTGATGGAATCAGATGTTTCAAGGACATAATTCGGATGCCATGGACTTGATTATGCACGAGTCGCATAAGTCAAAGTACTCCATATTATTGAGCTAACGAGCTTGTTACACTCTTGAATTAATGGATTTAGTTTAGTCTCGAACTAACAAACTGGGTACAATATCACACCACCCATCACATAAGCTTTCCCACGAGCTTCTCCTATTGGTTGGCCATTATTTTGAGAACATAATTTCTCGAAGGTTCTCACTTTCCACATCCATCATCGTTTGCTACTATTGTCGTTCTTCTTTGTTATTTTGCTATTGTTAGATCCTTGAGCGATCTAAGCTCGCATAACTTGATCCACTTGGTTACGAGACATCTGAATTGTTTCATCTAGTGTGAGTGATCAAATGAAGTAACGTTCTCATGAATACTGAGTAGAAGTTCTCAGATGAACTTTTCCCATAACTTCTCATTGGTTGAGACCATCACTGGGCACACTATTGCCAACTCTTGAAAGCGACGAATTTAAGTTGTGATATCAACACTACTGACAACAAGGAAACTTCACCTCCATTTCTTGCACCTCATTCCGAGGGCAATACTTCTTGAATTATAACTTCTTTAACTTAGTCCAAGAGATCTAGTGAGTATTCTTAAAACTAATAGATTGAGCAACAACATTTTACCCTGACAAAGCATTGTCCAGGAGCATGCTTGCAGCATATTTGACTTTGCAATCTAACGAAAATCCTTGTAAGGAATCTAGTACAACATTCACTTCTTGGCACTGCAATATTAGGTCACACATTATCACCAGAAAGGCTACCAAGATGTAAGCGTTAACTTTCAAAATTTCATGCTAGGATTAAGGTTTTGTTGAAAGCCTCGTTACGGTAAGGTATGATTCGTTTGGGGAACTTAGAAAACCAAACTTAAGAAATATTGGACCGTATCGATAGTAGTAAGAATTGGCACAGTAGCTTTCGGACTCGAGCTACTACCCGAACTTGGCGATGTACACGCCACCTTTTTGTGTGCATTAGGAAGAAGTGTCATCGATGAGACACTCCTATTTCTCTGGAAGGAATCCGGATTGATTTACGCTTGATCTTATCGGAAAATCTCGAGATCACGGACCATGAGGTCAAATGACTTAAGAAAAGTCGCATTCCTATTTTCAACACTCAATGGAACTCTAGAAGAGGTCCCGAATTCACGTAGGCGTGAAGATGAACTCAAATTTACCGTTAGTAGGTAACACTCACCGAACTTTGTGACTAAGTTCCATTCTGTATACCTCACCTCTTCTAAAGAACGTCATTAACTCATAACACAAACTAAATCATGAGGACATGATTTCCGTGAGTGGAGGTCAGCGATGAATTTTCATAAGGTAAAATGACTATTTTACCCTTTGAATTCTTAAAAGTTGACTTTGAATTTTACTATTTGACTTTTACCGTAACGTAAAGCAAATCAGAATGGTAGTAACCGATAATTTCCCAAGTTAAATAATTCAACTGCTTTTGAATTATTACACTCTGAACATTTTGTTCACCTTTATCAGTAAATAATTATTTAAAGTTGTGACTTTAATAATTACGAAAGTTAAATCGTGTAAACTTTCCTCGCGGTCAACACAAGATCACGATAAGTCTAGGTGTTCAAAATACTCTATTTTTATCAATAGTGATATTTTATATGAACTATTGCCACTTCGTTATTTTTACGTAAATATTTTACTCTTTACGTGTCTGGCGTGTTCGAACCTACATTATTAGGTTTTAACAACATAGACGCAACCAAATAGACTTATCACACTTTTAATATACCTAGTTGGAGTATATTGATAAGTTTAAACATTTTCATAAGTATTATATTTTTATGTTACCCGGTTTTAAGTTTCGCGAATTAAGGGCTTAACATTAGTAATTACGGGACCAAACTATACATTAAAGTTAATACTTATCAACTAAGAAACACAAATTATCACCTCTTCATGATAGGTGGCGTTTGATGAGTCTCATAAGGGCCACATGGCCTCATCTCCATATAACATACAACTTACTCATTAAGTTTTGTCCCCACTAGAAGAGTTATCATCTCAAACATATCATTTCATATGCAAAACTCACTCAAACCTCTCTTCCTCCCTCTTGCTGCCGTGAATACCAAGACCCAAAACACCATCATCTATTTTAATTCAAGCTTCAAGTTGTACATGAAAGATTGAAGGTTCAAGATGTTACAACTAGTTCTTGTGTTGTTTTGAAGATTCCTTGGTTGAAACAAGAGTTACACAAGGGTTAGGAGCTGAAGTTAGGAGTGTTATTGGGTTCTTAGAACAAGGTTATAATAAGGGTTTTATAAGGTTGAAGTCAAGTTGGGTTGAAGATTGAAGAAAGGGTTAAAGACAAGAAGGGTTAAGCTTGATTTGTAGTTGTAATTCTTGTGATATTCCAACCAAATCCTTGTAAGATTTGTGTTTACTTTTCATTATCATTCAATATGGTTGTAATAATATTTATTGGATGTAATTTGATATAAGTAGTATATGTAATATGGCTTGATTGATGTTGTACATGAAGTTTGTGAACATGAAAAGAAGCTAGAGCAAGCTTTTGGTGGGTTTTGTAAGTTGAAATCTGGAACAGTCACAAAGATTTATTAAACTGATCATCTCAGTAAACTTTGAGGTTAATTCAGTAATATAGGCTTGTAGAGCTATGTCTTATGGTCATTTCGCTGGGTGGCGCACCTCATAACTCCTCCCGATGAGTAAATGAGAGCCAAAATGGTGAAACATGTCAAAATCTGCACACCAGACTTCATTTGGGAAAAGCCAATGGTTCTGTTCATTTCTGGAAGTCGACTCAGTTTTATGAAATGTAGATAAGACATAAACTTGAAGTTTGGCGAAAGCCGATTGTCAAAACAAGTTGTAGAACTCAACTTATGGTCGTTTTGGCAGGGCTGAATGTGCAGCCAAACTTTCTGCAACGAAATATAAGTAATTACTTGTTATTAGACAATTGATATAAGTAAAATTTGGACTTTGGACTTGATTAAGCTTGAAAAGCTGTTAGAGGAAGTAAAACTAAAGCTTGGGCTTTTGAATCACTTAAAAGGACTTATGGTTAGAAAGTTATGACTAAAGAAGATGGCTAGATGAAAACTTGATATATGTCAAAAGTTCTTTGAAACGATTTTAAAACGCGAATTAGCCCTTTTACATTTCCGAATCGGCAAAAGTGTAAAGCAAAGTTGCTCGAATGAAATTTTCTACAAAACTCAGGTGCACGTGGTGAAAGTGAACGAAAAGTCTTAAAACAAACAAATACTAAACGGACCTGTTGCGACTAGAAAACAACCATGGTCATGGAAACTTAGTGTATTTTGATCCTTTGAGGCCGAAACGAAGCCAAGGTTAAGTCGAGGCTGTTGTCTTAAGGTCTTTAAACTTAGACATAACCATAAGAATGACCTTGAATATCATCACAAGTTCTTTAAACATAATTTAGCCGCACGGCTAGTTTGGACTTAATGGTCGATTCTTGTTTTAAAACTTGGTTCATTGGGTTAGACTTTGCTACACTTTGACAAACTAAGTAAATGACCATATGCCATGTTAAACTACTTCACGACACACAAACTATATCATCATATCGTCACATAAGTCAATCAATAGTCTTTGTGAAACACGACACATGTTTTATACAACATTTGTCTCGTCAAATACTTACTTATAAATGATAAGTACTACAATAGTAGGAATTTCATTATCATAAAGAGGCCTATTCGAGTGTCGTATTGACGAGTTATGGATTTACGATTTAAAGTGTCACGGCTCCTCACACGTTCACTACATGACCTTTGATTTTGATAGCCCGAGCGATGGTACGAGGTTATTTATAAAAGGCTATAGGCCAAACAACATTTAAGGGATACATTAACTTAAGATTCATGTACAACATCATATTGAAAGCCAACATACTACATATACTTGTACACTTATATCGTACACTATACTAAAACGCGAATACTATGCTTTCATAGGTGATCATTAAAGACCGTGATCTTGTCATACTCTACCGTTGACATACATTATATCGTTACACTCCGTTGCTGATCACTACCGTGAGTTTCATAGCCCCGACTTTTGTTTAAGCATTTTATAAACTCTTTTGGGGAGATACATACTCTGCTTTTACTATATGCTAAAATGCTTTATTATGGACAATTACTTGTAAATGAATGCCTTGATTGTATTATTGCAAACCACTAAGTTGTTTATGCCAAAAGTCTCCAACATCATGGACCACTAATCACCGGGAGTGAGCGCAAATATTGTGGATAGGCCTATCGAATTGACGAGTCCGTCTATGTTATCGGAAATAACAAGGCGCACTATATTTGAGATTATCTAGGTATAGGGCAAAATACCTACCCGGGGCAAGTTATTATCTATATATATCGCCGGTGATATATATACAACATCGATCGTGAGTGCCATGAGCTTAGAGCAATAATAACTTTCAAGAAGATAATTGTACACATTGCAATTATACTATAAACTATATTGTCCACTCATTTTCAAATCTATGAGGTTTTTATCGTTTGTATTGACCGGTTAAGCAATCAAACGCACACTATGGGCGTAGCTACTACTTTGATAAACTTGAAATATTGGGATCAAACTATTGTACTTACAAACCTATGAACTCACTCAACCTTTGTGTTGACACTTTTAGCATGTTATCTCGTGTTCGAAAGGAATTAGGCGGCATGGCATGTGAAGGCATTGGAAAAACATTTTGAAGACAATGCATATATTATCATTCGAAAAATATTACAACTTTTATGTTGTACTTTTTATGATTGTACAAACTTGTGGGACCGGTTTGTAAACTCTGATATTTTAAATCGAATGATAATTTATTTCAAAACGTCTCATTTGGAGTCGTTTTCTGTAACTTGTGCTGTGAACTATGAAGTAATACCCCAGTGACACAATCTTCCGCTGCGATAATTTTGGGGGTGTTACAGTTGTGATTAAGAACAAAGCAAGATTAGTAGCTCAAGGTTACGAGCAAGAGGAAGGGATTGACTATGATGAAGTATTTGCACTGTTGCTAGAGTTGAGGCCATTCGAATTTTCTTGGCCTATGCATCCTACATGGGCTTCATCTTTGTATCGGATAGATGTTAAAGGTGCTTTTCGTATGGTGAGATTGAAGAGGAAGTTTATGTCACACAACCAAAAGGATTTGAAGACCGGATCATCCAAATCATGTTTACAAAGTCGTTAAAGCTCTCTATGGACTTCATCGGGCACCAAGGGCACGGTATGCTAGGCTTTCATCATTTCTGTGAAGCATGGCTACGAAGAGGTGCCATTGATAAGACTCTTTTTCAAGAAGAACTCGACGGACATCATACTTGTGCAAGTGTATGTGGATGACATCATTTCGGATCCACTAAAGAAGCTTGGTGTAGGAATTCGAGGATCGATGAAGGAGAATTTCGATGAGTGCTATGGGAGAGCTTACTTTCTTTTGGGTCTCAAGTTCGCCAGAAACAAGATGGGATATTTATCGGTCGGGATAAATATGTGAGGGACATGTTGAAGAAATTCGGATGGAAGGTGTCGGATGCCACAACACCTTATGAAGCTCAAAACAAAAGCCAACAATGATCCGGATCTACACGTGAATGTTCATTTATACAGTCAATGATTGGTTCATTAATGTATATAATGACTTCAAGGCCCTGATATTACCTTTCTTTGTGAGTGTGTGCTCTCGACATCAAGTCACTCCTCTTACTTCCCATCTCAATGCGGTCAAGAAGATCTTTAAGTACCTCAAAGGCCAACCTCATTTAGGCCTTTGGTACCCAAAAGAGTCTCCTTTTAAGTTGGAAGCATATAGTGGCGGTGATTATCTTGGTGCAAATCTAGATAGGAGATCCACAACTGGAGGTCAATTCCTTGGAAAAAGATTGATTTCGTGGCGGTGCAAGAAACAAACCATTGTGGCTACCTCAACTCTTCAAGCGGTAGTATGTTGCTGCGCAAGCTGCCGTAGACAGTGCTTTGGATCCAAAACCAATTCTTTGGACTACGGGTATAACTTCATGAACACAACTCTTTTATTGATAATCGAGTACCATATGCATTGTCAAAATCCAGCTTTTCATAGTAGAACCAAACATATTGAAATCGAGACACCACTTTATAAGAGATGCATATGAAAAACATTTAATAAATGTGGCTAAAATTCATACGAGATGATAATGTGGCGGATCATTAACAAAAGCTTTTGATGGACCAAGGTTTCAACACCTAGTGGTCAATATTGAATGCTTAACCCTTAACTACAAAGTTTAAGGAGGCATAGGCCTCAGGAGGATTTTGTTTTGTCATGTTGTTTGTTTTCTTTGTTTGTTTGTTAGATTCTTAGTTAAAAAAAAAAAAAAAAAAAAAAAAAAATTAACTTTCATTTGCGGGTTTGTTGCATTTTTGATGGTTTTAACTCACCGGATATACCTTGTGTGTATCAAAGAATTAGCTAGTCCAAAGGGTGCAGCTTTGGTAAAGACATGTCAAATCATTGATAGTTGTAATGATTTGCTCAAAATCATAGGGTTCTGCAACCACCCATGCTTAATTCTTTGAGTTGTATGGTCATCAATTCACCATGGTCTATTCCTTGTTGGAATCCAAGAATTGGCTAGCCACAAGTATATGGCTTGTGGTAAAGGCAACGCATCCATATTTGGTTATCAATTCACCAATTCTAAGAATTGACTAGTCCCGAGCAAACGGCTACGTGTAAAGACAAGTCAAATCCGTTTATATAGTTCCGATTTGCTACTAAATCGGATGGTTATTAGTGTACCATAGTTTTCGAACTTAAACATTTGGCTACTCCAGTAGTAATGGCTATTGGTAAAGAGACATCAAATCCATTATTTTCAATGATTCACCTCTCACAGGAGTTCACACACCGGAAGTGATGAGAATAGTATGCAACTAATAAGTTTTGATGTACATTATGTCTTTTGTTCTTTGCAAAGACCAGAGTTTCAAAGTTTAATCATCATAGAGATAAGATTATAATTGGTTCTTTGCTAATGATGTGTGAAAACAATCCTCTAGTCTTCAAGTATCAAAAGATCTTTCAAGGTCGAACCGGAACTTAACCTAGTCAAATTCCGGTTTAGGGAGGATTGTTGGGAATTATGTGAAGTAGGATTTCTACCATCATTCGCCAAAGGTTTCTGTTGAAGTAGAAGCAGAATCTGTGAAGAAGTGATTCTATTGAAGAGTACAAGCGTTGCGTGTTATCTTTGAAGGGTGAAAGTCGACTAGGATCGCGATGCTTCATTGTATTAAATGCGCCATCAGATTTAAAAGTCAATGACTAGGATCACCCTTGCTCGATACCACTTGTTTAAAACACTCGGACCTTGATGATCTTTAGCACTCGTGGATCGTTAGTGTTGCCTATGTAATCATAAGCAAACTAATAGAAAGTCTCTAACACTCGTATTCTATAGCGGAAAGTAAATACAAGTTGTTATAACTAAGAACACTTAGATCCTCTATGGATCTTTTATTAATCGAAACTCTATGTTCCGATGAATTGTTATCTATTACAAACTATGAGGTTCCTTTTATAAACAAGGAACCCTAATCTATTACTACCCAATCGACTAAACATGCAAGCATGCATTTAATGACTAATACACTAAACTATATTGAGCAAGACAATTAAAACCCATGCTAACCTCGGGCGTTCAAAGATAATAATGAGTTAGCATTTAATCTGAAGCACATGCGATCCTAGTCACTTTCACCCTTCAAGAGTAACACGGCAACGCTTGTACTCTTGAAGAGAATCACTTCTTCAGCAGATTCTCGCTCTACTTCAACAGAAACCTTCAAGAATGATGATGAGAAATCCTACTTCACATAATTCCCAACAATCCTCCCTAAACCGAATTTGACTAGGTTAAGTTCCGGCTTCGACTTGAAAGATCTTTTGATACTTCAAGACTAGAGGATTGTTTTCACATCATTAGCAAAGAACCAATTATAATCTTATCTCTATGATGATTAAACTTTGAAACTCGTGTCTTTGCAAAGAACACAAGACATAATGTACATCAAAACTTATTAGTTGCATACTATTCTCATCACTTCCGGTGTGTGAACTCCTGTGAGAGGTGAATCATTGAAAATAATGGATTTGATGTCTCTTTACCAATAGCCATTACTACCGGAGTAGCCAAATGTTTAAGTTTGAAAACTATGGTACATCGATAACCATCGATTTAGTAGCAAATCGGCAACTATATAAACGGATTTGACTTGTCTTTACCGTAGCCGCTTGCTCGTGACTAGTCAATTCTTAGAATTGGTGAATTGATAACCAAATATGGATGCAGTTGCCTTTACCACAAGCCATATACTTGTGGGCTAGCCAATTCTTGGATTCCAACAAGGAATAGACCATGGTGAATTGATGACCATACAACTCTCGGCAATTAAGCATAGGTGGTTGCAGACCCTATAATTTTGAGCAAATCATTACGCCTATCAACAGATTTGACATGTCTTTACCAAAGCTGCACCCTTTGGACTAGCTAATTCTTTGATACACACAAGGTATATCGGTGAGTTAAAACCATCAAAATGCAACAAACCCGCAAGTGAAAGTTTTTTTTTTTTTTTTTTTTTTTTTTTTAACTAAGAATCTAACAAACAAACAAAGAAAACAAACAACATCACAAAACAAAATCCTCCCCGAGGCATATGCCTCCCCGAGGCCTATGCCTCCCCTTAAACTTTGCGCTAAGGGTTAAGCATTCCAATATTGACCACTAGGTGTTGAAACCTTGGTCCATCAAAAGCTTTGTTAACAGATCGCCACATTATCATCTGTATGAATTTTAGCCCCATTTATTAAATGTTTTTCATATGCATCTCTTATAAAGTGGTGTCGATTTCAATATGTTTGGTTCTACTATGAAAAACTGGATTTTTGACAATGCATATGGTACTACGATTATCAATAAAAAGAGTTGTGTTAATGAAGTTATACCCATAGTCCAAAGAATTGGTTTTGGATCCAAAGCACTGTCCTACGTTAGCTTGCATGACAACATACTCGCTTGATGAGTTGAGGTAGCCACAATGG
>CM040246.1:76605817-76619738 GCA_022545495.1 Chrysanthemum lavandulifolium
AGACGACCTAGAAACCCTACAATCAGAATAGGATAATCGAAAAGATTAAACAAACGATTCAGGATTTGAAGGAGGTGATTTCAAACGATTAAGGATCAAGAAAGCAGCAAAGATTTAAAAAATCGATTAGGTTTTTGTTTGAGTCGTCAAAATCACCGCTAGAGGGAGAGCCTAGGGTTTTCTTTTCATGGAATAACCTTATAGAAACAAGATTGAACATGGTAATATACTTTCTTTGTTCATCTTCTGTATAAAAAACTACCGTTCAGGAAACTAGTTTGCTACAGTACATAATGTCAATGATATCTGATGTATTAGTATTATGTTTACCAGATTCTTGTACATTCGAAAAAAAGGCTCATATAGTCATACATAAAGTTATACTACATAACTATCTGTTACTTATTGAACACCTCTAACTCTGATCCCCATACATTTGGATGGAAATCAAAGTCCCATATACTTAAATTGGACTCATAGTCGAGTTCATTGCAAGTAATCGATACATTTGACTGGAAATCAAGGTCCCATATACTTAAATTCGAATCATACTCGAGTTCATTGCATGATTGAGAATTTAGTTCTTTCTGTAAATTTATCTGTGATTCTTGATCCTTTGGGGTGCACTTTCAATTCCGGTGTCCAATGCTGGTTGAGGAAGAGTTACAGGCAGAGAAAATAATGCATGATTATTCTCCAACTTCTTCACATTTAAAGACCCTTCAAGCAAACTCTTGAGCCTCTTACATATGTCTTGTCCTTCAATCTATCAACAAGGTAATTTAAACATGTTATGCACTATATAACAAACGTAAAGGACACAGAATGTAAATGCATATGTCTGTTGACAATCACCTTTTTTTTATGGATATGAAAGGTCGAATGCCCATTGCTTGAAAAATTTGCTTGTGTAACCTCAGCACTATACCGGTTTAGTAAACAAACAACATCACAAAAGCTCGAATGGTTATTCAATCCTGTTACCAAAACAACATCAATATCATGACTAATTTCATGGATTTGAATATCAACCGGCTTGTACACATTGTTGATCATTTTTGTCTGTTCGTGTGATCTCTTCCTACTAGACAACTTCTCCCTCTTGTTCTTGAGCATATCCATGTTAGTTTTCGACATTTGAATGTACTCTATGGCTCTATCCACACGATCCGACACATCACCATCCTGAAAATATAAAACGAGTTAAATAAAGTAATCTATCTGCACAAACGTCTTAAAAGATAAATAAACAGATAAGCAGAAGCAGCGGACCAAATACCTTGGAGAAGAGATTAAGAGGGATGAGTGAAAAGAGATTAGAGTAAAGAAACTTCATTTGGTTTCTTCTATTCCTCTCAATAATCTTTCTTTCTGGTTTCTTCAATCTTGAAGTTGAACACTTGATGCTACCCTTCATGATGAAACCTTAACAGTGGCTTGTATACTTGATAAGTAGAAGTATTAATTAATAGGCTAGAAGCATAATATATTATATTACACTATCATAGAGTGTGCTTATATATAGATAGATAGATAGATGAATGGATAGACAGGCATGATGCATGTGAGTGTGTTTTCTATTAATTAATGGTGTGAAAAGGAACCTAAGTGGAAAAATATATGGTCCGAGAAAGTATCAAAATAGAAGGATGAAAGTAATTAACTAATTAAAATTTGATATGAAGTCACCTTTCTTACGTCACATATCTTCTATTTTTGGTTTAGTGGAGCATCGAATCAGATTATAACCAGATGTTAAGTTGAAATTTTAATACGAATATTCGTTTCTCAAAATATTAGGATTTTCGTCCAAATATATATCTTTCGGTGCAAACATTTTTATAAAAATTTGAGAATATATTAGAGAATCCATATATACACTTCTTCAGTTAGATTGGAGCCATCAAAGCGTTAGGACAGATATTGACTAGTTATTTGATGCCGCAAGCTCCAACACAAAAGGACAAGTTTTGTCTCTTTGATTCGTTCGATCATCATCATAGAATTTAGAGTAGAACGTAAAACTCGTCAACGATGTTTGTCAATTTAGACTCGATCGTCTATCTCACAAACTATTGTCATAAATCATTTCTAAGAAACAAATTTATGCTTCTCAATAATAATCGATGACCATATCAATAGTTTGTGATGAGAATGATTCCAGCTAAAATAGTTATTTTGTATTTTTGCTTTCACAGTTATTTTCATGCAAATATCAAATCAAATCAAATTCCTAGCAACAATTCAACCAACCTTTAAACTTAGGTGTATATTAAAACAAAAGAAAATGTCCTAAAACAAAGTCCATGAGATTTAGTGATTTATTGTTGAAATCTCACACAAAAGCCACTATATTTTGTGTTTCTATGAGTTATACTAACCAAACACAGGAGATACTAATTAATATCGATTAATACTTAGGGTATGTTTGGCGAAATAGTAAAGTAGGGATGAAATCGAGCTTATATTATAAGCTAGAAGTTGAAGCTTATATTCTCAGAAAGTCGAATTGGTTAGAGATAAAGCTTATTAATGTAAAATCGTATAAAAATAAATCAAATTTTATTTGTTTTCGATTATGCGTTAGAATCCATTATATTTTGAAGGGTATTTAAATAATTTGACTAATTATGAGTTTATAAGCCCATTTCAATTGACTTGAGCTTATGGGGCTTATAAATTATAAAAGTTTTCATAAACATGTGTGAAAACAAAACTTACTTTTTAAACTAGTTTATTTTAAAAGTTCAAACTCTTGTAAGCTTCTATAAGCCCGATCTAAATATAGTCTTATGATCTTGATGAGTTCGCAAAAAAGTATGTATCGGCACCAAACACGGAGTTAAATACTACGTTGGTTAGCAAAATTATTATAACAACGTAAACAACGTTTTGTAATTCATAACATGTATAATGTTTTCATTAAGAGGCATTTCTAATTTCACAAAATGATCATCGAAATTGCTAAAATAGAAAAAAAATATATTAATAAAAAGCTTTCCCATTTTATATTTTGCAAGAATGCTAGACAGTGACTTCACTATCTTTTGCCAAGTGTCTCATTTTATACGTGAATGTTTTTGTGCAACCATGATGTTTTGTGCGACTAATATGATATTTGATTAATAAGTTTTGTTTTGAACTTTTGATCTATTTCTAGTTTCAGATAGTCTCACTTTGAAACTTTCCAAAAGAGACACAAATTTCATTTTGTCAATTTTATATTTGTGTGACTGCTAAACCGTGCAACTTTGCGTTTTTTCCAAGTGTCCCATTTTATAGGTGGATGTTTTTTGTCCGACTCTACTATCTTGTTGCCAAGTGTCTACTACCTTTTTGCCCAATTCTGTTTTTATGAAAAGTGAGACCATTGTTGACCTTTTTTTTGTTAAACCGATGTTGGCACTTTTTGTGCGAATGGCGGCTAAGAAATTATTTTGTGCGACCATTTTATCTTTTTCCAAAAGATAAAAAAATTGTTGAAAAAATAGAAATAAAAATAAAATATTTTGATTTTTTCTTTTCAAGATTTTTTGCCTTTTTGAAAAATACAAAATAGTCGCACAAAATGTTAAGTTTGTCACACAAACAACTACTTTTTAAAATGGACACTTGGCAAAATGTAATGGATTATGCGGTCGCACAAATCTAAAATCGGAATTGGAATCGCATAGTGTATATATGGAAGATTGAAAGTCGATTGGCATTTTTGGGATTGATTCTTTGTTTTTATTGAAAGTGAAGATAATGGTTGACATTTTTGGCTAGACCGACGGTTGTATTTTTTGTGTGACTAATGATCAAGAAATTTTTGTGCGACTATTTTGTCTTTTTGAAAATACAAATGGTAGCACAAAAGAATCTCGATCGTCAAGATTAAAGCACGACCTCTCGATCTAAAAAAGAAATCAACCATAGTTCTCATTTTAATAAAGAAACAAAATTCACATCGATCATACAAAAATACCATGATCGCAAAATGTCAGTCGGTCGCACAAAAACATCTACTTACCAAATGTACACTTGACAACAATATAGTAGATTGTACAATCGCACAAATCTAATTTTTGGAATTTGGAGTCGCACGGTCTATGTAGTGGAAATTAAACTTTTTTGGCATGTTTTTGGGATTAATTCTTTTATTAAACTAGGATAATGATTTACACTAACTTATGTACTATATGTGGCTTGGTCCACTCAACAGCATATGTGGTGGTGGTGAGGTTACGGATGGAAATAAATGACCAATCGATTAATGAAAGCTAGAAGAGACATTACTACACTATTCATATATTCAAGAGTAAATTGCACCGTTAGTCCTTGTAGTTTAGTCGAATTCCATGTTTAGTCCTCACTACAAAACATTACTACACACATTCCTAACATTTTGATTTCTCCACGTTTCTAGTCCAAATTTCTAACGATCGTTATATAGGCTCGTTATCTTCTATTAGTGTTGGGTACACGAGAGTACGATAATCTTTTCATTTTTTTGTCCTTTTGTTTATTTCTTTACTCTTTATTTTAACTTTGTATAACAAGATAACATAAACACATCACCAGTTCACTTTCACTTTACCAAATTCATAATCCTAAATTTAAGAACCTTAAAAATGGTGGTGTTTGTTTGTGTGAAAAACAAATTGTAATTCACACATCTTGGACTAATCAAAATACAGGTCATAGATTCTATTGTTGTCCAGACCACGTATTGGGGTTTTAATTTGCATTTTACTCTATGTTATAAGAATCGAATATCATTTACATATTATTTGGGTTTTCAGGGATCAACCTACAAATTTGTTGGGTGGTATGATCCACTAATGTGTGCAAGATCAGTTGATACAATTCCTGGTCTACTAAGGTTAAGAAATGCTTTGGAAGCTACAATTGAAGTCACAAGACTTGAGTCCGTCAAAATAAAGAAATATATCATCTTAAGTTCGGGTTTCTTTGTAATTTATGTGTATTTCCACTAGTGAATTAACATACTTTGTTATCAGTGGGGAAGATGTTTTGATGATGGATTTTGACTATTTTTAGTAAATATTATAGCTGACCAAAGTATGTACCAATATTTTTGTGGTTATGAAAGCTTAGTTACTTAATGGTAATTTGTGTTCAGTTTTTTTCGTTTAAGATGTACATTGATCTTGTTAACACTAAATTGATAAACATAAATATGAACTTAACCATGACAACCATGAAACTATGAAATAATTGCAATGAATTGCATATTGTTTTTGCTACAAGTTAGTGAACCTAAATATTGAACATGGCTATCATAGTTTGATAAGTTTAACATCCCACATACATTCATAAGTCTTTAACAAGTTCAAATACTAGTTACATAAGTCTTAAACACTAAAGTAATAATTTAAGAAATATTCAAATTCTTGGCTTTCTTGATCAAGGTGTGTTCCATTTTGGTGATGTTGATGAACCCGAACTTGACTTGCAACAGTTGCAATCCTTTGATTCTTGATCATGGATCATTCCACTTAGGTGAACCAAAAATAAATTGCACCAACACTACTTTGGCTTGCATCAAGACTACTTTGACTTTCACCAAGACATTAGCTAAACTTCCTACACCATTAAACACCTCTAACCTATGAATTGCACCAACATCTCAATTCGAACTGCTGCCTTGACCTTCGACCTCGACCTTTTACTTTGTTCATCAACGCAAACCTTACTTTTTAGTTTGTCTTCCACCAACAGGACATGTGCCTTTTTGTGTCCAGACTCTTTACCTTGATTTTGTTGACTTAGCTTTCTTTTGCTTTCTTGAACTAGAAGATGATCATGTAACACTTTGACATGTACATGACTTCTTATTGTGACCTAAATTTCCATAAGATGCACATCCGATAGTTTTCCATTTCCTAACTAACTTCCCACTCTTAACAACTAGTTGATCTTCTAATTTTGATCTTACTCTATTTTTATAGGTCTACCTATTTGAATGTGATGATTTGGAGGATTGAGTGTTGTAGGACAGTTAGATTTCTTCCAAAAGCTGCAACTAGTTAAAAGTTGTATCTTAAAAATGCACACTTGTTTCCAGGTGTGACCAATAACACCTATCCACCCAAGTTTATGGTATTCCTACAACTTGGCGTTAGTTTCCATATCCCAACTAGAAGCAACCGATTCTTACAAGGAATCCTTGTTATCTCCATCTTTTACAACTACATGTTCTCTAAACAACATCAACTACACATTGTTCCCCATGGCCTACTACGGTGACACTTATCATCCCTGCTCCACCGCACATCATACTTACTTGCCTCGGTTTGGATATTTGTCAAGATAGTACTTGTAGATACGGTTAGAGGTCCAGAATATTTATCAATCACTTTTACCACATTCACAATATTTATCATGCAGTACTCTCTAATGAACTTTAAAGTAGTGATAATGGGTTTATCTCTACATTCACAATCTTACCATTTAGTACTTCACACAAATATTTAGCAACACATCTAATGAGCCCTACCTACAACAAGTTACAAAAATTACTCTATAGGAGCATTATGATCATCGTTTTTAAATGCACCAAGACACACAAAATCATACTTATTCACAACACCATCGCCTAGTTGTTTCTCCTATCTTAATTTCCTAAGTTTTATATTCCTTATACTCTTAATCATCCTTATCTCCTGAATCACTTTCAAAATTTGCACTATTAATCACATCTAAATCATTCTCATCAAACATAGCATCGGAACTTGATCATTCAAACCTAGAACATCCTGTGTTTCATTCAAATTCAACCCAAACATAGTAACTTCAACTTCAAGTTCATCAATGATGTTACCCTCATCAACAAAAACATCATCTTCTTCCTCCTCCTGGCTATCTCCATAATTTACATAATTCTCATCATTTACCCTATCACTTGCAACCACATGAATATCATCTTCCATCTAAGTATCATTCACATCATTTTCATTGTTAGCTTCTTTTCCTAAACCTTTGTCATCCATTCCTAAGTCATATCTTTCTTCAACTTCTTGATTAATACTTTTAGCAAAACTTAAAATTAATATTACCAAATACCTCATCTATTTTTCTACAAGTTGACTTTCTATAGGTGGTATCTCATTAACTCGAGTAGGTAACTGAGTAAACCTATTTAATTAATTAATAATTGATGGCTCATCAGGATGAAACATTTCCAAGAATAACCTCTTAGCAGCAGTTTAGTTTGGTAAGACTTAATTTGAGAAAGAAAATAGAGTGTTCACCCAGCCAACAAAGACCGTACTGGGACTACTACTACCAACACCACTCTCTTAATTTATTTGATCAATAATAACACTAATTATATGTTTTTACATAGTGTATACTCTGGACACGGTTCTATGTAAACTCCAGTTACCTTTTGTTCACCTATATACTTGCTTAAAAGACAGACATCATCATCACAAGATAAAGCATTCAATCCACATATAAAATACTACCGGGTTTCTTAAAGTTGTATGTCGTAATTTGACCATATGTATAACGTAGCTCCTAAACCATATCATTAAACTCATGAATCGAGAAGGTTTCAATATCCAACATATCAACTATAGTTTTCTTACCTCAAAGATAAACCCTTCCTTGATAGAACTTAAAAACACCACCATGATGTATCATTATCGTAAACAGAGTAGGATTATCCTTTGAAAAAGTCAAACAAGATATTATTAGAACATTTGGACTTTCAATTTAAAAAACATAATCTTTCAACTAATCTATTAAGTATTAAAGAAATTACAGCCAAACAAAAACCCACAAAGAAACTTACTAGAATTCTCCTTTGTGAACCTATACATATCCTCGTCACTAATTACAAAGTTTGTTCCATTTATCCTCCATTCCCTAACCACGCAACAAGCTATCATTAGCAATTTTATAGAAAAAAAATTGGGAGAAAAATATTAGGGTTTATGTGTGTGAATTTTATAAGATGAGAGTATTATTTAGGTGAAATAATATGCGGGTATGTGTAAAAAGGGTTGACATAATGGGCGGGAACATTGATTTGACATCGGTCAAAGTTAGATGAGAAAAGGACAAAAAAACAAAAAGATCACCGTACCCTCGCATGCCCAACACGTGATTGGAGATAACGAGCTCATATAACGATCAAAATAACTTTGGACTAGGAGAGTGCGAAACACCAAACGTTGAAGAGGTTCGCAGTAATTTCTCCGAAGTGGAAACTAAACATGAAATCTGATTAAATCATAGTGACTAATAATGTAATTTAATCTTTATCTAATGAATGGTTGTGAAGCTTGTAGAAAATTATGTACCTTTATTGGTAAATATATTATCTTATATATTGTATTAAAAGATTGAGTCTCTTTATAATATGAAGGATTTAAGAGTATACGACGAATAACATGGAACTAAATGCATAATCATCAATCATGTTAATATTCATTCCTATTAATCAATTCTTAGGAATGTAAACCATTCCTTACTTTATGCATCGACAACGTTTCTGGAATACAAATCATGGCGACAACCATTAAGATGAATATGAAGTGTTGCTTAAAGAGGTCTATACATATCCCCTAGAAAGTTTTATGCATTCTAATGTATAAATAGACCACTTTCATTTGAGTTACCACGCCACACCACCCAACCTCACCAATGTCGGCATCATATTCAACCGTCAACAACACATCGACCATCAACAAAACAAACGAGTACCTACCTACCAAAATAAAAGTGATCACATGGAGAGTGATATTCATCACAATGAGATATTTAAGAGACGGTAAAGTTGTCATGCAAGTGAATATCAAGTCGGGGCTAACGACATGTTCGGAATTGCAAATCTGTCTCCAACACCACATAGCGGAACTAAACATAAACCAAATCAATAGAGATCCCATCTTTTTATTTTTATAATCCAAATGATTTATTGTTTAACAACAAATACATCAAAATAAATCATCATATATCTATCATCCGAAAATCAAAAGAAAAAGACAAGAATAAATATGTCATTATCTTTCTTTCTTTTGGGTTGAACAAGATCTGAAAACAAATTCTACCTTAGACCCACGAAGGAAATTCAAACAAATAACCTTACTCGAGAGTTCGCCGGACTACTTTTAAACGATTGTAATATATTTGGTGTACATCTTATTAAAACGTTGTTTATTTTAAAGTAATATACAAAGGGTTTAAAGTCTTCCGGATCTTTGGAGTGTAAGAAAGAATGCTCAAGACATCAAGATTTGGTTTAGAGAGTGAAAAAAGAGATGGGTCGTTACATTTGTTAGGGTGAAATAGGTGACTACACAAGATATAATGAGATTTAGGGTTATCTTTCTACTTAGGAGTTAGGGTAGTGTTAGTGAGTTAAAAAGGGTGGGCTGATATTTTATATTTGTGGTATGGACTATGATAACCATTCTTGGACCAAGATCTAAGAGTTGTTAATGTGTTGGGCATAAAAATCATTATATTAAATTCAAAATACATAACCATTAATCTTGACACGTTAGTCAAGTTATATTTTTGTTTTATCATAATTCTCATATTATATACTTTATGCAATTTGGAATCATCTCTTTATGTCATCCGTTCCAAATGTGTTAATTTTATTTTGTACCTATATTTTGTATTACGTATGATGAATGAATGGGTGTTTCCCTATATTTTGTATTGCACGTTAATTGTACTTTCAAAATATGGATGTTTCACTATAATTTGCCCAATGAATGGGTGTATTTTATGGATAATTAAACTGAAAACTTTTTTGATTAATGGTTAAATGTGGACTACAAAATGACAAATGGATTAATTATTGAGGTTATATTTTATTGACAAGTTCGAAAATAAAATATTATCGTTGGAATTTATATTAATGGGCTTAACCAAATATGTTACATTTACTTCAAGTGCTTGAATAAACACTATGTGATCATAAAAATACTCTGTTGATCCCAGTTGAGCAAACGATCCTTATAGAAACTGACTTAACAATAACTTGTTAAATACTATGCGGAATATAATATTTAACCTTAAGAAGAAGAACAGTAATAACAACTCTTAAACACCTCAATTATATTAATAACGAATACTCTAACCAGTATTAGGGTTTTACAACCTTGAAGTGTATCAACCTTAGATATAAAACACACGATATATCTAATCTAACCTAGGACCTCCTTTTATAGGCTAAAGAGTCTTTTACAATATACAAAACTTATTCTACAAGATAAATATCTTTTCATACTTATCTAATACAAAACATTAAACCGACTAATCAACTAGCAGTGGTTATAAATATACTATCCGTAGTTTCACACTTCTACTAGCCGTGGTTTAACTCTGCGGTGGTTTCCTTCTTCTAGCCGTGGTTACATTGAACTAGCCGTGGTTTCCACATTTAGTGTAATTCTTCTCGGGAACCTAAAACCCAACAATCCTCCCTAAACTTGATATATTCAAATAGAATTTTCAAGTTTACTTTAAGCTCAAATCATATGTCTTGGGGATGTATCCAAACACTTATGATTTTAAGAATTTGCTCATACTTTAGCAACAAACGTAAGCTTGATCATCATAGGGCTTGAGATCTTTAAACCACCGTGCTTGATCATCCGAGTAACAAACTCGGATATTTATTCAAGCGAGGATAATCACCTTCTACAAGCATATGAATAATTTCTCCAAAATGCAGTTAACACATGAACTCCACAAGACCGATATAAAACCATCTTGTAACATTGCCATTGTAGAGTCCTTTCCATTCAGTTCATCATGAGTTGGTTCAAATAATATCTTGATTATGATACACCATTCTCTCATGAAGATCATCGGACATACAAAGACCAAACTTATCCTTGTAAAGCTTCCAATTATTCATCAAATCATCTCTATCCGAGATATTAAAGCATTTGAGAAAAAATTTCAAACTCGGAGACTTCATTATTGGCTCTTTGAATTTTCTAACATCCTTCACTTTAAGCTACGTATATGAGATAATTTATTGATCATTTGTACTATATGTATCATTTCCTCCTAGTCTTTCTGAGTCTCGCCTTCTTTCTTAGATCCGGATGTCTCACGAATCTGATTTTCTCTTCATGCGCTTTTAATCCACTCTTCTTCCTTTTCTGAATTCATTGGATTGAAATCATCATTTCTCCTCATACATTTCAAATAAATCTCTTCAATTCTTTCATATGTACACTTTCTTAAATTTTCACTAATATGCATATCCATGTTCTTGATAATCTTCATCATAACATTTCTCATTTCACTCTTAGTAGGAGGTTTTCTTCTTTTAGCTTGATTTTTCTCTTGTCTTATCTTTCTTGCCCATTCACCCAACACTTTACACCTTTCATCAATAGATAAATGTGCCCATTCTTGTGTAGTATACTCATCCTTTATTCCATCACAAGCTTGAAGATAACATTGTTTATCATTCCATTCTACTAACAATCTATGAGTAGCTTCTTCTTCTTCTTGCTTTTCTTTCTCAGCAGCTGCTTCTTCTTCAGCTTCCAATCTTCTTGTATACTCTTCATCATAAGCAATATGTTCTTGTTTATTCTTAAATTTCAAAACTGGCTCAGCAATACCTTTTCCCTTTCCAATGTCTGGTAAAACCTCCTTAGACTTCAAAGGCTCACCAATTGTCAAACTTTTACTTAAGGGTTTAGGTGTTATGATTGGTGCAGAAATTTTACTCAAATTTACCAAAGTACCAACAACCTCCTTCTCTACTTCTTTACTTATGGGTGGAGATATAGCAGTGGTTGTAACTATTGTGGATGTAGTAGTTACAGCTATGGGTGTGTTAAAAGTAGCGGTGGTTACATGAACTAAAGTTGCGCAGATGGTTTCAATTAAACTAGTCGTGGTTGCAGAACACTAGCAAATGGTTGTATCCTCGCACCACCTCCTTCTACTTTTCTTTTGCCACACTATTCATAGATTCAAGTATTGCCTCATTTCCACTTTATCACACCACATACATACCTCCTTGATCTCCACTATCCACATCCTCATCCATATTCACAGATCCCTTGATCTATGCTTTCCATCCTCCCTGTTTGGATACAACCTCCAAATCCACTTCTTTTGAGGAGGTTACCACCTTCTCACTTTCTAACTTTTCTTACTGGAAGAACCCTGGTCTCTTAACTTTTCCAAAACAAATACTTTGTGCTTCAAGTGTCTCGATCTCTTCCTCGAAACACCGCAAGGTCTTGAAGACTAGAGATTGTGCCCTCCATTTTGGTACATTTATCCGTCAATTCTTTTAAGTGTTCAAGAATATCCTCCCCACGTTGACCTGTGTTAACTGGTCCGAGAGGTGGTTCATTGGAAAAGTCATCATGTACCTATGTAGGATCCGTCAATTCAATAGTATGTTCCAAACTATCCTCATCACTTCGAGATGTGTTAACTGCTTTGAGAGGTGAATCCTTGGATAAAGAAAACATAGTATCAGACCTAATCTGGTCACCTATGCACCCTATAGTAGCAAGTTGGCTAGGGATTCCTTCACTTGTGTTGAGTTCAAAAGAACTCTCCACATTAGGAGTTGCCAGTGGTGGGGTCTTATCAATGGTTTCACTGTCCTGTTCAGCACCAAGGCTTGAATCAGTAGTGAAAGCCCTTCCACTCATGTCACCTCCACTACTTGTGACAGCCTCATGAACTACACCACTAGCACCAGCCTGAGGTAGCATGGTGCCCTTCTTGCTCCTCCTAGTACACAAAATTGGTGGGGGTTCAGAATGTGAAGGTTCAGTATCAACAGTGGGTTCAATATGGGTAGCAGTGGATTCATTTGTGATAGCAGTGGGTTCAGAGATGGTTGCAGGTGGTTCAGATGTTGTTGCAGGGGTTTTAGCATCAGTGGTTTGTTGAAGTTGTGTAGCAGGAATAGCATCTATCTCAGGAGTATCTGGTAAGGGGATCATATTAGGAAATAGAGGGGTGACTCTACCAGAGAATTTGGGATTCTTATGTCTCATATGTGCAAACACTTTTGGTAGCATAAAATAAACCTCATAAGTTCTGGTATGTTCAATAGGCTCTTCAATCTGACTATCTACAATCAACTGAACAAACCTAGGATACAAGTAAAACTTCCCCTTCTCCCTAACATTCTTCAAAAAGCCTTCAAATAACATCCTAGACCAATTAAACACTCTCTCCTCAGCAAGACAAATAATTGCAGTTGCAATTTTAGATGGAAATTCATCAAAGCCTGTTGTCTTATTGCTCACACACATCAACAAAATATGAATTAAAAACTTCCACTATGGTGAAAACATACCCTTACGAAATTTGATCTTACCTTCCTTCCTTTCATAACCTAACCTCTCTAATCCTTCAAAAATATCAACCTCAGAAAGATTAATCACCCCATAAGCACCTCCAAACATCAATACATCTCTTATAACCTCCTATGTAACCAGAATCTCATTCTTATCGACAACTGTCCTAAAAACCTCCAATCCATCCCTTTCCTGAATCTCAGCATTATTCCAAAATTGATGAACATATTGTTGCTCCCAGTTGAGCAAACGATCTAATATAGAAACTGACTTAAACAAAGAACTTATTAAGTATTGGTTGGGAAACCAAGAGAACGCTGGCCTTTTCTTATCTTCTTCCCGCCTAGGTTCGATCCGTGAGGCTAGTTTGAAATGAAACCCGGACTCGCCGAGGTTCACAACCCCGTGTGTAATCGACATGTTGTTAGCTTCAACGCGTTCGAATAAGAATTTGCAATTACCTCTTTGTCAATTTCTTATTCATTCAGGCGCCGCCGGTGCTCCTTTCTCAAACCGTAACAACTCGAACGTTCTACCGCCATTTTTCTAATATTATTGAATAGCATGGTGGGGCTAAGATAACTCAAATGGGAGAGCCGTGTTAT
>CM040246.1:76619874-76632773 GCA_022545495.1 Chrysanthemum lavandulifolium
ACATTTCCATTATGTACTTTCTATGGGAGTCGTTTTTGCTTTATTTGCAGGATTTTACTAATACTTAACCTTAAGAAGAAGAACAATAAACATTCAACACCTCAATATTATTATTAATACGAATACTCTAACCAGTATTAGGGTTTTACAACCTTGAAGTGTATCGACCTTAGATATAAAACATACGTACATCTAATCTAACCTAGGACCTCCTTTTATAGGCTAAGGAGTCCTTTACATTATACAATACGTAACCTACAAGATAAATATCTTTTCCATATTTATCTAATACATAATACTAAACCGACTATACAAGACTAGCAGTGGTTACAATAGCATATCCGTGGTTACACAATACTACTAGCATGGGTTTGTCTTCATCCGTGGTTCCATTCTTCCGTCCGTGGTTATATCAACTCGTCCGTAGTTCGATTACTTAGAATAATTCTTGATCCAAGGAACCAAAACCCAACAATCCTCCCTAAACTTGATACATTCCAATGTAATTCTCAAGTTTCCTTAAAGCACAAAACAACCGAATTGGAGGATGTAGTCAAACACTTACTAGATTTAAGAATGTTCTCATACTTGACAACAAATTGTAAGCTTGACCATCATAGGGTAATAACATCTTGATAATTCCAGTGCTTCAACATCGAGCAATAACTCACGGATACTTATTCAATTGAGGATAATCACCTTCTACAAGCATATGAATAACTTCTCCGTAAGCAGTTAAAATATGAACTCCACAAGTTTGATATAAAACCCACCTTGTAACTCGACCATTGTAGAGTCCTTTCCATTCGTGTTCATCATAAGTAGGTTCAAATAAAATCTTCAAATTATGATAAACCAGTCTTTCATGATAATCATTTGGATGTACTTCACCAAACTAATTCTTGTAAAGTATCCAAAGATTCATCAAATCATCTCTATCAAAATATCAAGCATCCGTGAAAATTTATTATACTCATAAACTTCATTGTTGAGTCTTTGAATTTTCCAAACTCCTTCACTTCCAACTTTAAGCTTAAACTCATAAGAAATAATTTGATCAACATCTTCAACTACTTTCAGTCTTTTAGAATCAGATGTCTCCTGAATCTCATATTTTCTCTTTCGTTTACTTTGAATCCACTCTTCATCCTTTTGAATCCATTCTTCTTCCTTTTTAGAATTCATTGGACATAAATCATCATTATTAATCTTCATACATCTCATATAAATCTCACGAATTCTTTCAAATGACCACTTATTAAGATTATCAGGAATATGAATGCCTGAATTCTTAATAATCTTCATCAAGACATTCCTCATCCGTGCAATTGAAGGAGGTTTCTTTCTTATAACTTTTCTTTCTTTACAAATCCTCCTTGCCCATTGACCCAAAAGTCTAGCTCTTTCCTCATCATCCAACAAGTGCCCATTCTTGTGCAAGATATTCATCATGTATTTGTTGAGAAGCTTCAAGATAGTTTTGTGATTCATACCATGTAGCTAACCATCTCGGACTAGCTTCCTCTTCTTCTTGCTTCCTTTCTCTAAAGCTTCTTGTTCTGCACTAACATGTTTCTTACATACTCTTCATCATAAGCAACCTCGCTCGCTTACTTTTAAACTTCAACTCGGTTCTACAATCCCTTTACCTTTACCAATGTCTTGTTGAACCACTTTCTTCTTTAATGGATCACCAATAATCAAACTTTTACTTCTAGGTTTAGGTGCAAGATTCAAGAGATAAAACAGGTGCAATGATAGGTGTAGAAATAGATGAGGTTTTGCTTAGATTTATCAATGTACTTGCGACTTCTTTTCTCAACTTCTTTAGGTTTAGGTGATGATATAGAGAGAGATGTAACAATAGTGGAAGTGTTATAATAGCGGTGGGTATGATTGTAGTGGGTACAAGTGTCATGTCCGAAAGCTGCGGTGGTTACAAGAGTACTAACCGTAGTTGCGACATACTATTAGTGGTTGTGTTACTACTTCTGCCTTCTACAACCTTCTTCAAATTTTCAAGAAGCGCCTCATTCCCATCTTTATCAGATACCAAAAACTCTTGATCTCCACTATCAACATCTTCTTCCATAGGTACATCTACTGCCTCCCCTCAATTCATGCCTTCACTCCTCCCTTATTTGGATACATCCTCCACATTCAGAGCTGAAGAGGAGTCCACCTTATTTTTCATCCTTCTCATTTTTCTCAAAATAGCAATCCCAGGTCTTCTTACTTTCTCCAAAACCAATACCCTGTGCTTCAATCGCCTAATTTCTTTTCCCTGAAACACACCAACTCATGTAGACCTGAAATTGTATCCTCCATTTTGGCACATTTATCCGTCAATTCATTAAAACGCTCAATAATATCCTCCCACCGACACTGTGTGAACCGGGTCCGAGAGGTGGTTCATTGGAAAAGTCATCATGTACCGCCTTAGGATCCGTCAATTCGGGGCCATGTTCCAAACTATCCTCATCACTTGAGCTGTGTTAAGCTGCTCCGGAGGTGAATCCTTGGATATAGTAAACATAGCACCGGACCTTGCCCGGTCATCTATGCACCCTATAGTAGCCGGATTGGCTGGGATTCTCCACCGTGTTAAGTTCCAAGAAACTCTCCACATTAGGAGTTGCCAAAGGTTGGGTCTTATTTATGTTTCCACCATCCGGACCAAGATCTAAGCATGAATCGATGAGAAAGCCCTTCCAATCATGTCACCTCCACTCCATGTGACAAACTCATGAACAACACCACTAACACCACCGAGGTAGCTTGGTTCCTCTGCCTCCTAGTCCAGGACAATTGGTGTAATGTTGGTCTGGGTTTGACTAAGTAGGTTGAGTGTCACAATAGTGGTTAGAGGTGTACTATCGGTGGTTCGGATGTACTAGCGGCTGGTTCGATTACTAAAGGTTGTGATTCAAGACTTTTCATCAAACTCGTAATCATTAGGCAAAGTAAGCATATGAGGAAATAAAGGAACATCTCTAATTTGGACATTTATGGTCGATTCCTCATATGTGCAAAAACCTTAGGAAGCATATGATGTACTTCATACTCTCTAGTATGCTCAATGTTCCTCTATTTGACTTTCCACAATCAGTTGAACAAACCTAGGATATAAATAGTATTTACCCTTCTTCCTAATGTTTTGTACTAGCCCCTCATATATCATCCTAGACCAATTAAACTTCCTTCCATCGACAAACAAATAATTGCAGAGCATTTTTGAAGGAAAGTCATTAACCCAAAGGGTCTTATTACTCATACACATCAACAAGGTGTGAATCAAAACTTCCATTGCTTTGAAAACAAACTCTTAAAAATTGTACCTTATCACCCTGTGTATTTCCTAACCTCGTCTAAACCAAAGAACTATCTCGGCATCGAAAGGTTTACAATACCATCGGCATCATCAAACTTTAAAACTTCCCTAATGATCTCCTCGATGTGAAATAGCATTCTCATCCACAACAATGCTAAACACTTGACTCCTTCAACCTCTTCAAGCTTAGCATTCCTCCAGTAATCGATGTATGTAGGCTTTAAGAATGGTTCAGTGATTCGTCAAGGCATAGTGAATAGGATGTGAATAAGGAAATCAATCATTTGATGAAACCTTCGATCGATTGTTTTGATGAGGTTAGCAACAAGGTTATGTGTGTTGGAGTCTTGGGTCGCCGATGTGAGTGATGATTGGTATGATGTGGGTTATGTGAATTATGCAAAGAAAAGTGATTAGGGTTGATGTAGGCGCCAAGTTGAAGTGATTTGAAGACCAATGAATGATCCATCCGTGATTTTGGGAGATAAATACACTTTCGCCTAAGTTACCAAATGCCCTTATAGTATCCGTAAACAAGTAGCATGCTATCGGTGGTTGAAGACCTCATCCTTGGATTGATACATACTATCGATGGATACAGAGTGTCACCAATCGACCAAGAAATCAAAGAAGCAAATCTGTGTCTAAATAAAAGATATCTACAAAAATATGAAGGATTACACAATCTTTTTTTTAATAAACATTAGCAACTAAACACATCACCACTCAATGTAAACAAATCCTCATACCTTGTAAAACCCGAAAATCTAAAACATGATTAAAGACTAAAATACCCTTGAAATCGAAAGTTATAAAATACGTTTATAATCATTTTAAATTAAAACTAAACTTGTAGTAATTAAAACTTAACTAATACGTAGTGCGTGATCGATTTTGTCTGACGAAGATGTAAAAGTCTCGCGTAAATAGTTGGGCCTTGCTTTTAAGCTTGTTTGTGCACCCAAGATGGGCGTGTGTTTTGTTCGGTTTGGACTCACCGAGAGCCTAAGTCAGGCGTTTGTTTTGCTTCGCTTGGATCAAGCCGAGCCACCCTCTTAAAGCCCTAAAACAAAATGTTACCACCTATAAATATAACTCATTAACTCTAATTTGGAACCCTAGTTTTTGTTTGCTCTTTCTTTTCTTTGCTCCATTCGGTCGAATCTAAGCCTTTGGTGTCGAGACCTTGTGTTCAAGCAAGCTAAGGTATAACAATGTTTTCTCGTCTTCTTCGTTACACCTTACGTTAATATGTTGCGATTTGTTTTGTTTTAGTCGAGTTGTGTTTTTCTTTTGTGGGCGATGAGTGTGCAAATACTCATCATTTTTGTACCAAATAAATGAAAAAAATCATCGAAAACACCTGTAAACACATCAAAATGATCAAAATATCACAAATCGTTGTTTTATGAGTTTTAAATGCAAAAATATCAAAATCAGATGAAAAACATATTAAATTTGCAAAAATTGCAGTTTTAGTCCCCCAAGTTTCTTAAATTGTCAAAAATAGTCCCTGAGCCATAATTTCAAAAGAAAAGTCACCAAAGGTCCTTTTGTAATCACAAATTATCATATTTAGTCCTTTGGTGGAAAATCTAAAAGTTTTGAGAAAATTACAATTTAGTCCCTGAAAATCCAAATTGGCCAAATTTAGTCCTTGGGAATTTCAAAAATGTCAAAATCAACCCTTGGACTATTAAACATTGGCAAAACAAACCCTTTTTACTACTCTTCATAATTTACAGTTCTGGTCCTTTGGTTTTGAGAAATTGCATATTTGGTCCTTATTTGTTAATATTTCTACTTAACCATCCGGACCCTATTTATATCCCAAGCCCAAAACACCCCCTTGGCCCAATCACTTACCCGGTCCAAAACCTTGACCCGACAACCCAACCCACCATTTAAATAACTAAAACCCGCCCCTGGGACTGCCATCCCCGACAATCCCGCCCACCTCCCTCCTCAAGCTTTTCCCATAGCAACCCTACCTCACCCTTTGTCTCCCACCACCTCACCTACACATCCCACCACATTAAATGCAAAGCTTTCGTCCCAGGATATCCAAAACAAAAAATGGCGCCAAATTGCATAAATGGCTAGGATTATTCCGACATCCAAGGGTCCATTGTTGCCGGATTTGTTCGAGAATGAGAGAGAAAGAAGCATGAAGCTTATAAGAGGCCAAGATGAAGCAAGTTAGAGAGTTAGTTTTAGTTTTAAATATTGTATGTCTAATTTCAATTTTCTTAGTCTAAAATAGCTTGTACTTGTATTTCCAAGTTCTGTGTATTCAAATTAATCATTTGAAGTATTGCAACTCGGTTTTAATCTCAATTCAAGTGATAAGTACAATCTCATTTTTACGTATTCTTGTTAGAATTTGCAAAATCTAAATCAATCTCAAGCTTCAATGAGCTTTATAAGTTGAAACAAGTTATACTAGCTTATAATAGCTTTTATAAGCCTTTGTTTAAGTTGGAACAATATTTGAATCGGTCAACAAAAGTCAAAGAAAGGAGCAAAATGGGTGCGAGAAGGAATTGGGTGATTCAAAGGTGGAAATAGGTTGAATTGGTAGCAGATGGGTTGGATTAGGATAGAGGTTTCTTGGTTTCATGTGTGGCAGCCATAGTGGTCTTGGACCTCTTGTAAGTGATTCTCAAGATTTTTGCATATACTTTGTTTGTGGCCATAATCATAAAACATGTTCATCTGTGTTCATTAAGTTAGAATAACGTAGATTGATCAATAAAATTAGCTATATTAGAGATTGGATTAGATTTAATCATAAATTGGAAGTTAAAGGGGTGTTTGGTTCATTAGGTTTAAGCTGTTCTCAAGGGTTGTGCGGTGAGTCATTTCGCTTGTTCATGCTTGTTAGACTCAATTGAGTCTTTACCGTCTCACTTTTGTGTTTAGTACTCAAAAGTCAAGATCCACTTTTGCAATCTCAGCGATTGGATGTTGAGATTTTGGAAAATCAAAATCTTATTTTGTGATTAAAAGTAATAAACAAAGGTTGTAAAAGCTTCATTTTATCATAACACACTATAATCAAGCATCAAATCGGATCTAAAGCTCAAGAAAGTCAAAGTTACAACTTCTTTCAAAAGTCAAAAATTGTCAAAACATGTTTTCGTAGATCTTGCAGTTGACACGATCCTCATTAAAGGTTTTCAAGGTCTGAGTTTTGGTTACAAGTAGTGCTCTAGGTGGTTTCAAGACCTTATATCTGTTTTTGCTTTAAGCTTTTTGGATAAGCTTGGGTATAAGCTCAAAGTGAGCCTAATCGCTTACCGCACCAAACTCGTGATGGTGAGTATTTTCTCGACTTTTGCGCACTGCACAGATTCATTTTGGCTTGTTAGAAGCTGGTATTTTGGTTACAAGTAGTCACTCAGGTCTAGTTGAGATTTCAATAATTGGTTTTCGTTTAGAGCTTATTTGTGTGCTTATTCTTGGTCTCGAAGCTAGTACCCAAACTGTTCTTAGCTTAAAAACAAGAACATCAAATCTGTGTTAGTTGGCTAATCAAGAGTTATAACTTGTTGATTTGAATCTCATTTGGTCACTTTTAGTTAATCATAGCTTCATTCTAGTGTGGTAGCTCATTTTAATCATTTGGCTTATTTAGTGCTTATTTCAATAAGCAATCTCACATCAGTTCCATAATCTTGTACACAAGTACTGTTTTCTAATTTTCATAGCTTCTTAATATTATTTTGAGTTTCCACGAATTTTCAGATTTTTATAAGTGCTGTTTGCTATTTTCCTATTTTAATTAGTTTTAATACTTTTAAATAGCGAATTAATATAAAAAATTAGAAAAAGGTTCAAAAAATAAGTTTTCATTTTTCTTAGGCTTAGATAAATATAAAAGTAGAAAAAGTAATTTTCCTTATTTTCATAGATCATTTGGTAATTTTAGTGATTTAATTAGATTTTAATAGTTTAAAATTCATAGAAAATAGAAAAATAGTCACAAAAATACAAAAATAGTTTTGAAAAGTCTATTTTGATATTTTAGACTTTTCCAAGTCTTAATTTTATTTTTCTAGCTTTATTTCCTAATTTCTTGTATTTTAGGTAATTAATTAATAGTTAAAAATAGTTTTTAATTAGATAATTAGTTTTAAAATAATTTTCTTTTTCCAAAATTTTCTTTTATCATTAGGATTGTAAAACATCATTTTTACATTTTAGGGTTAATATTGCTTTAGTTTCACGCTTTTAGTCAGTCGTCGCGTAGATTTTAAATTCGGTTTAAGTAAAATCATAAAAACAAAACATCATTTTAATTTTAGTGATAGCGTTTATTTAATAGGTTTTATCTTTTAATTTCCTCTCATTTGCATTTTAGCCTTTGTGTTTGTTTGATATTTCGTAGTCATAATAATCAAATCATAATCCTTTTCGCTCAAACTTCTCGATCACTAGACGTTGATTGATCCATTGCATAGCTCATTTGGGACATAACGACCTCGGGAGACTCTATACTCTCGATCTTCATTGATTTCGTCTTTGAAGTCGTTTTAGGTTTTCTTACGCTGCGAGAGAACTTGACGGTTTTGACGATTAGGGTTTGAAGCTAAGTATATTAATTCGTTATTTCATGTGTGAGTTATGACGTTTAAACTATTTTCACATTTAACCCTAAACTTTAATAAATGACATAATGAACCTTAATCTACGATATTGTTTATAAAACACTTAAGTCTCATTTAATCCTAAAACCCTAAAGTATTAAGATCATTAAATATACTAAGTATGAACACCAAATATTAAAAGATCATTTCGACAATTATGGAATCATAAATAACATGTACGACCGTTAATGTGTATAGGTTCTGTGAAGAAGGAGTAATCCTTTGCTTTCCGTGTTTCTGCTTTTCGATCATTTGCTTTGGAATAAGGTACAGATATTCTGACCTTTTCAGTAAAGGTTCCTTATAACGTTTTCTTTTCGTTAGCTTTTATATTAGGATTTCCTAAGCCTTTGCTATGAACCCCATTTTGTTTGTTTGAGCTATTGCTTATCTGAACTTTGATTTTTGGATTATAAAACATCTGATTTTGAACTATATGATATAAAAACTTTGATTTTGAAAACATGATTAAATCTTTGATAAAGTATGATCTGTGTCAGTTTTGACATTCTGATTTGACCTAAGATAGTTTGACACCCGAGCCAAATATTAACTAGTCATGGGGGTTCCATGTCCGTGTCAGTGATGCACTTCTGACATGACTCTAGGGCAGTAGAGTGAAGTTCTGCCACGTCCCTTATCTGTTATCTGTTATGAGCTCAAGTTATATTATATTACCATTATATGTTTGTGGGGCGTATGGGTGCATCCTAGATCTGTTATCTGTTATGTGTTATATGTTATATGCTATATGTTATCTGATGATTGATGCTGCGTGCATGCACGTCCTTCATAACTCTGGTAGGTCTCCCCTACAAATGTTGCCTTGTGTGAATATGAATATGATTATGATATGATATGTGTGTCTGGGCTCGAGGTAGTTAGCTATAAAACTTATTCTATTATTCTGATTTATATTTTGAAATGATTATGATTTTACTATCTTTCTTTCACATTATTTCGTATTCGTTTTCGTTTCGTATTCGTTTTGCTTGTATATCTGTTCACTGGGCTTTTGAAGCTCAGCCGCATTTCGTTTCTTCCGCGGCAGGTATCTAAGCATTGGAGCTGGGTTTTGGTTTTTGGGATGCTGAGTGGACTTACCTTAGAGATATTTAGCTTTGATCTTATGATGCCATTTAAGACTTTACTATTTCAGATATTTTATTGGAGTTTATTTTTCCGCTGGGACCTATGTATTGAAGTCATTTTGACTTGAATTATTTCAGTATTTATGCTAAGACTTCTTTTGGATATTTATGTTTGCTTTGATATGACACCATTATTTGTGATTCCTTTACCCTTGTCGGGTCGGGGCGTTACAATTTATGGCATCAGAGCCCAGGTTTACGACTTGTAGTCAGGACCTGTGACATATGGAGCCTAGGTTTTGAGACCCTTAGAGCTTAGGCTATGACCTGTGAGGATTTGGGTAGACTTTAGGATTCCTTCTGCGTACTTCCATTTCGTATCTCACCTTTGTTCATTTTGCTAATCGTTTGAATATCGTTCAGATGGTTCGAACTCGTACTACCGGTAGCGTGGATGGAGACGATGATGCCACTAACATTGATGCTGCGATTGCTAATGCCCTCAACACTCTTTTCCCTGGTCCTTACTACACCTGAGATGATGGAACAGGTGATCAACAACATTCGTAATCAGACTGGTGCTTCGGGTAGTGGTGGAGGAAATCAACCCGTCGGCATTCACACTTGGCTCGAGCGTTTCGGTAAGCTCAAGCCTCTTTCGTTTAGCACTGCTGCTACTCCCACTGAGGCCGAGGACTGGATCACTCATATTGAGAAGCTGTTTGAAGTACTGGGTTGTGGAGACGAGTTTAAGACTCGTTTGGCTGCCTTTAAATTGGAAGGTGATGCTTTAAATTGGTGGAAGGCACTCAAACAAGCAAGAGGAGGAGATGCTTTTGCTGTTACTTGTACCTGGACTGAGTTTCGGACTATCTTCTATAACCGTTACTTCCCTGATGCTGAGCAGCAAAGGTATGAGAGGGATTATCAGGCAATCTACCAGCTTGATCATGAGAATTCCAATGAGTACATGAGTAGGTTTATGAGGCTGGTAAGTTTTGTGGGAACGATTGCTGGAGATGGTAGGCGTCAAGCTAAGCACTTCAAGTGGGGACTGAAGAAGTGGGTGTTGGACCGACTGCTTAATATTGAGTATGAGAATGTGTCGGCCTGCAATGACGCAGCTCGTAACATTGAGATCTTTCATGAGGTTTCGGGTTCCAACAAGCGTAATCGCGATGGTGATCGGATTCAAGGTAGGACTCAAGGCAATGATTATAAGGGAAATTCTGGTAGGAGTTATGATTCGAGGGGTCAAGTGGATAGGAGTTATGATCAGCGGGGTCAGTCAGGAAGGAATGTTGACTCTGGGCGCCCTGAGGCGAGGAGTCAAGATAATAGAAATGCTGGTAGGAATGGAAATGATCGTCAGAACCAAGGTAACAATAACCAGCGTTACAACAAGGATCAGTCAGCTCGAGGATCAAATCAGGGTCGTGCTTCAGGATCTTCTGGTCAGCAAAGGACGACTGAAGTTTTGCCTCCCCCACCTATCTGTACTACTTGTGGAAAGGCTCATCCGGGACAGTGTTTCAAGGCCACTGGTGGATGTTTCTCTTGTGGTTCTACTGCTCACAAGATCAAGGATTGCCCTAAGAAGAACCCGTGATTCCTGGAAACTACATCAAGCCGCCAACTACTACTGGACGTGTTTATGCTACTACTCGGAATCAGGCGGAGCGCACTTCAGGTACCATTACGGGCACTCTTTTCATTGATGATTATTCTGTCTTCGTTTTATTTGATACCGGTGCCACACACTCCATTATATCTGTCACATTTGCTAAGAAACTTAATATGAAGCCCAAACCATTAAAAAATCACTTATCGATTTCTACGTCTATGAAAAAACCACATGATCATTGATCATAAATACGTTAAGTGACCTCTTCGTTTTGATGATCGTATTCGCTTTGCAAATCTGTATCCTCTCGATATGGTCGATGTAGGACCACTACGATATATCAACCTTATCACGTAATACCCACGTTAACCAAAGTTATGCGTGGAACTCGTGAAACCCAACACAAATACTATGCGTATAAAGAAAGAATAGATAAAGATGTTTGGTGACTTGATGATATAAAATCCGTGTATGATGTGATAAAAGATAAACACAAGATGTTGTATATTCAATAAAGAAAAACACACACACACACACACTTTCAAGCACACCCCTCAAATGACCATTTGAGGGGTATTTATAGTACAAGCAATTTAAAACCCTAAAGGCTTTGCTTGGGCTTTTTGTGGACTGGGTTGGGCTTTGATTGACACGCTTAAGCTCATAAACGGCTAGCAAGTCTCAACTATTAGCCATTTAGCTTAGCCCAATCCACGAGCCCGTTGACTATTCTATCACGATATCTAACACACGATACAAAGTTCCTAAAAGTGAATGACCATCACTTCTAATAAAACTATTAAGGCTAACAATCTCCCCCTAAGGGGTGGTTATTCAAAAGATGCTCCACTTGATTAGGTCTTTACTTTTCTCGAGCTTGAACTTTGTGTGAAGATATAGAATAGTCTTGATTCTTTGTTCCTTCATGCTTTGTGATCTGATAATGGTGTTGTCTGCCGTTGTCAACTTCGTTGGTTAGGTATCTCCACGTCTTTCTCCACCATGCTCACACTTCTATTTCACTTGATTTACCACTGACGTAGTTCTGGAGTCTTTAAACTTTGTAGATTCTTTGACATTGATGAAGAATCATCTCCTTTGATTATGATGAGAAATTTCATGTGTTGTTGGTATGAGCATGTGGCGAGTCTGCACGATCCATCCGCTCCGGAGCTTCCATAAGAAGAAAACATAAAACATTGTTAGTAATAAGCGGATTCCGGCACTTACAAGTTTGAATTTCGAGGGTGTTAACAGCATAGTGTGAAAACACGTCTCTAATTCTCACAGAGGCCGTTCCTGAACTGGAGTCCCACAAGTGAGATAACACGATATACCGAAGTACATCTATAGTTCAGATGAGTCGCTGAGGTACACCGAAGCATCACCCCATGACTGTAGACTGTTTGAGACACACTAAGCGTAATCCACGGAGAATTACCGAAGTGACCTGCTGTCAGGGCTGCTTGATGTTGACCCTGGCAGGAGTTTCCATTCAATCACTGAGATCACTGTTGGATATTAGTTTTCACATACACATCAAACCATAACACAAAGTGGGCGTATAAGTGGAATTCTAGAGAGAGAAAGTTAAAGGTTTAGGGACTTAGTGAGAGAAAGTGAAAGATATTTTATGAGCTCCAACTCTCTACCTGGGAGGTAGAGAGTATTTATAGTCTTACATAAATCGCCACACATCGGGCTGTGGATCAGGCATACAGTGGGTAAAGACCCGTCCGTCCTCCACTGTGTTACTTAACTAAATACTACTTAACTTAAAAGAACTACGACTACGAGCTTTCTAACGATTACATATACTTGAGGTGACCGACTCTTTAATACCTGGAATTTCTAATTCCTAACAATCTCCCCCTAAGGGAGGTCACCTCAATCATGTACCAAAATTACATTGAATACAACTAGATAATACATTAACAATTGATCTTGCATTCTTGATGTAGTCCTTTGCTCCTAAGCTCGTAGTCATTGACTCTTCACATTGCATGTTTGGTTACTCCAAGTGGAGGTCTTTTACTGATCCACGTGATAATAAATTAGAGCAATCTTTTGAGATCATCAGCTATCAACAATCTCTGAGACATCCTTTGTGGTGTTGGTATTATGTGATGTTGTGACTTTAGGACCGACATGCTCACATTCTGGATCATGATATCTTCTCATCAGAGTAGCGGAAGCTTTTGTTG
>CM040246.1:76632873-76665020 GCA_022545495.1 Chrysanthemum lavandulifolium
AACAAGCCACACGGAAATTAGCTAACCATGCTAAGGAACCTGAAATGGAAGTAACGAGGTTGGCTTTATTTTGGTTAAGTTAATAATATTGAGCTGTAAAGTAGTGGCAAAGGAAGCTTTGTTATCTTTTAATTCCTGTTCCATGGGTACACATCATCAGATCTTATGAAACTTTTTCCACTGTTGATGGAATCCCAAGTAGGTCATGCCATGTCATATATCAAAGGAAACGAGACATGATATGCTTCATGCTGCAATAAATGATCCCTTTGTGCATGATAAAAAGAATCCTTTTTATATAACCTTTCTTTGTTTTATGTTATATCAACAGAAAGTAATATTGTTCTTAATCATTCAAATCTTTTTCTTGAAATTAAACAGTCTTATTTCAATATCTTTTAAGCTATAAGTGTTTAAACATACGACTTATAAGTTATTTATACGTTGTCTATACGATTGGACCATTAATCTGGATTGAATTTGAAAATGGTACGCAACATTTAGTTCTTAGGGTGAAATTCATCTAGTTTATGATCTTACGGTACATGCTACTGTTACTTAAAGTGAATGCATCTCACACATCTCATCTTCGATACTTAATCAAAAGATCTTGTGTCCAAACTTGCTACTGATGTGAATGTCATGGGTAATGGTTTCTAGTTTCCACGCATGTAGTTGTTGTATTTTTATCTTCATTATTCCCCCTTGTATCTTTTTCTAGCTCCTTGCTAACTTCTAATACAAATGCCATTCAAGAAAACTATCCTCATTTCATTTTTGCAGGGTAATCCCCTTTACCCAAAAATAAAAAATAAAAAATAAAAAAAAAAAAACTATCCTCATTTTGTGGTTAAATTATTCTTGTAGGATCCAATGGTTTCATCTCATCTGGGTTGGTTTGGTTACTAGTTTGGCTTTCCTTCATGTTTTAGCTCTGTGGGAGTCGATCGAGAAGGTCGATGACTTACTTTTGCAAGTTTCAAGTTCATATCAATATCTCATCATATGGTTTGTGTAATGGGTTGCAAGTTTTCACTAAATTAGATGTGTTCTTGAGTAGATCGATTTCAGTTTCACTGCAATGTTCAATTAAAGTATTCGCCAAAAATTACATTATGACTATAAATGTCTTTTTACATTTGAATGTGACTTTTAAACTACTACAACATCAATTGCTTAAGCATACAAGACTGATCGCATGATGGAGGTATCTCAATGTTTTCTTAGAATTCATAAAGCCCATAAACCAGAAGCTGAAATTGTCAACTGTCACCAACTCCACGTAATTGTTTGATGGTCTCTTCATGTTCAGACTCTCTTACTTCATTAATCTTCCCTAACGGAATCGAAACCTACACATAAAATTCATCATGTCAAACGCAAAATGGTCAAATAATGTACACAATATAAGAATACGCTCGAGGTTTTCATACCTTATATTGAACTTTAGCAGCTTGCCAGTCGCAGAATATGTTTTGATTGACCTATCACTGCAAAAGCAACCTTTCATTAGACACAAAGAGCAAGCCTGCAATTGCGCCAGCTGTTGTGTATAAGTAGCATTGCGAAGCTTGCAACAGTTTCTCTCCCTCTTTAATACTAAAGTTTTTCCTGAATATTTTATCTTGGCTACCATATTGAATGATCTTTGCACCATAACTCAACTTGTGTTTCATAATTTCAATCAACTTTGGTCCTAGACTCACTGCATATCACAAAAAATAAGAGAATTATAAGATAGCAGACAGATTACAATCGTAATGTAGCTAGAATATTAGAGCAAGATAATTACCATAATTTTAAACCAAACCGCCAAACTGTAATCTCGCTCTTTGCCACTGATTTCGGAAGAAGTGGTAGAAAGAGGATAATGGAATTGGTAAGGTTTATTAGACAATAGTAGTCCTTTGTTGATTTTACCGAATTCCTGTAACTTGTTTCAAGGATGGGATTGTTGTGCTTTGGTTATCTTGCACGTACGCCATAGCTTATTCAACTGTATTTGTTTATCTCTGAAGCTAAATACCAAGTTGCGGAATAAGGAGTTTTGAGCCATGATATATATAAGCATATAAGATGGCAAAAAGAGTCACCTCTTGCAAGAAAGTAATAAGAATACAATTGAGAAAGTAAGATCGAGTGAATTCACTTCTGTCGTTGAATTGACTTGCTTAGCTCAATTAAGAAAGTTTGGTGATTGTGCTTTTCTTGATTCGGGTCCAGAGGGATGCTTTTCCTTCATAATGTCATTACTTTCCATGTCATATATCAGTTGGTAATGAAACCATATTGATGAATGGAAAAAGCAGATTATAGCCTACGTGCCAATTGCCAACAAGTGGCATCAAAATTAGCTAACCAGGCTAAGGAACCTGATAAGAAAGGAGTGATAAGATTGGCTTTATTTTGATTAATCAGATTAGTTGTAAAGTAGCAGCAAGTGAAGCTTTTGTTATCTTTTTAATTCGTAATACACGGTTTTAAATCATATCGACGGTTCTTATGAAACTTTTTCCAGTGTTGGTAGAATCCTAAATCAGCCATAGCATGTTCTATGGTCAAAAGTATTGGGACATGGTATACATCATGATGCAATGTATGCTCCCCTTATGCCAAAAAATACCCTTGTATACCTTTTTCTTTGAATGTTTTGTGTTTCACATTTTATCACAAAGTGAAGTTCTTCATTTTTCCTGCTTTTTTGAGATTAAAAGGATTGAAATAAAGGTGGTCTTGCAGCATTTGCTTAACAAGTTTATTCAAGATTAAGCACATTATGTTATTAGTGTTCCCAATCATAAGTTTTGTGATCACCTTCTTTGACTAATGTATTTTTGTTAGTTATCTATAAGCAGATGCTAAATGCATATTTTACACTTTGAAGTTTATTGAACTACGTTTATAGTTAAAACTTGATCAAAATCATTTTATTTACTCAAGAAAAAAAAAAACTTGAAGCAGCTAGCCCCTAATAACGAAAAATTCTTCCTAAATGAAGCTGGCTTCCTCACAATACAATTTTTAAAGGTTGTTACTATAATATAGCGTTTGTTACATACATATCGAAATAAAGCAACATAAATATTACTAGATTGCTATCTAGGAGTTTAGACTTGAGATCGACTCCATTATTTTTGTTCTTAAACTAGTCATTTTTTTAAAAGACAAAGAAAGGGATGTTTAAGCTAACGGACCCCACATATTTTGGACAATTTGTTAATTCATGAAGATGGAGTCTTTCATGCTACCTCATCTTATCACTTCAGAAAACTTCAATCTGAAGCCTTTTTTGTATGGAGTGGTTCATCAAACATCTAGGGTCTATAACACATGTTACTAGCAAACACATTATAATTCTTATAGAAGTTAAATGTGATGCTTATTCTTATTTATAAATTGTATTCTTATTTATGAATTGATGTATGATATCATCAAATAAGAATTTCAAATGCAACGATGTGAGGAGGGAGCCACACCTAAGACCCAATACTACCCAAATCGCTACATCATCTCTATTCAATAAAAACCTCCAACTCAAAACTACCCACCACTACCCTAACACTACCCAAAGTGGAGAGGTGATACCCAATCCTACCCGATTTCTTTTTTCCATAAATTTTTAATCTGAGGTCCTGGAAACTGCCCATTTATCAATATTCCCTACAAAACACACAAAAACAAAACACATTACATCAAGAACCCTTCAAGAAACATAGCAAAAAGTAACTTTTCTCACCTGTTGCTTAACACCCAATGGATAAATGTTACCATAAGTAACTTTCCAAGTAAAAAACCTATAGGGTCTTCACCATTGATGGAGTTGATGGCCAAGAACAGAGCACAAATGAAGATACCAGCATTCATTTTCTTGGTTGTAAAAAGATGATTTATCTCAAGGTTGCAATGAAGTCCCCCCAACAGTCATAATTTTCCAAAGTTTTCTCCTTGTACCGATCGGTTTCCCAACCCGTTTGTCTAGCCGATTTGCGCTACCCGACATGGGCGGGCGGTGTTACCGATCAAACCGATCGGCACCGACCCCTACCCGATGCCCACCCTCCCCTAAGAAATGGGATTATAATAGAAAGGAAATTTGATTAGGCGCTTTATTACACACACTCTCTCACTTAAGTGTCTCAAAATTGGATTTTTTGAGTTTTTATGCTTTTATAAATAACTTCAGAAATAACATTTTTGATGTACTTTTTAAATTTATTTCTTACTTTTCACACTTCATAGCCGATTAAAATCTCGGCATCTCTAATCCTGTTATGTTTTACTTTTTAATAATCATATTGTTCAATCCAAAATACTTTCCTCTTTAACTTGATATCGATTTTCACATGGTTTCGAGTTGTATTTCAAAAACTTATATAAATTGAAATTGCTAACCACGAACTTCTACGATACCCATTATCCACAATGGTTGCGATATGATAATATTTGTCAGGTTTTCTCATCCACTTGTTATGGTGTCTGAGTATACTATCACGCCATTCAGGTCAATCTTGTCACACATGTGATATACTATGATATTGGCGATAAACATTCAAAATTTGATGTTGTCACATGAGTATCATGTGCATTAAATTTATCCCCAATATATTAAGCAATAACCTTACTCCCCTTAACACTCCATCCATGACTAGCATTTGTATTTTTTTCATACATACACGACACTCGTGCCTTTCAACGCTACACTACGTTTTCAGCATAAGTCTTGCTCACTTCATGCAGATAGATGGTCGAATCACTAGTCTTCGTTCTTTTTATCTTCGTGATTTGAGGTTTAACATCACGCTCGATTGCATATGCTTCAAGGGAACTTGAGCCCTGCTTCTTAGTGATGATGACCATGTGTCAAAACTTCTTCAATCCTTGGTGGCATTGGTTTGGAAAGTTGAAGTCAGAGAGAAGAAAATTTTATGCGGATATTTCTCATACTATGAAGAAAGTATATGATGAAGAGTACGGAAGAGTTGTTGGACTACTTTCGTAATTTTATATCGAGATTTTAAGTGTTTTTATTTTGTGATTATATATGAGATTATCGTATGTAATGTCCAGATTATATTTTATGATGAAGGTCATCCTCCTAAACCAAGTTTATTTATAACACAATAGATAAACTAAGGGGGCTAAAAAATACGGAAACTAACTGATAACAATCGATAAATACTTAACCCTATTTGTTTTCACAGAATAATCCCAGTGAGATAAATCAAAGTTCTACACTTTTGAATACTATATCGATGTATCTCATCGGTATTGATTGTGGTTGTTAGTCTAGTGTGTAGTCTACTGTAGGGTTAGTTAGGTTGATAATTAAATTATTGAGAAGATTTCTATCGCCTGGTATCGTAGATATCATTTTGATAGTGTCAATATGATGGTTTACTTACCTTGATAATTATTGCATTGGGAAACTAAGTATCGTTGGCTCTGGTGTTTATCGCTAACACAGTAGATTTGACATTTTGATTACCCCGAGAGTAATTTAGTGCTACGTTTCTAATCAAAACCATCATCATCTTAACGGTGTTTCATACAATCTCTTTATTGTGCGTACCATGCGCGTGACCATTTCAAATATTTTTTTCTATAAATATGCTACATTTTATTTTACAACACTTATTCTTTTACATACACAAACAAAGGCACTCCCCATGCAGTTAGTGAAAGGCCATCGTCGCTTTACGCCATTAACAAAACATTTGACGGCTCATTGATGCAGGTTTTACTGATCAGGTCTTAATATTTATAGTGTCTCGCTATACCTATGGTCTACCCTAATGCACTAACGGGCAGTGTACCCGGTCTTGTGTAGTGTAGTAAATGGTAAAGCCGAGGTCGTCCCAAGAGCTATGTGTGTTGGATTACTATTAAGTCTAATTGTCACAGAATAATAATGGTTTTGATAGGGATTTAATTAATTAAACTACTAATGCAAATATAAAATAAAAGCAGATAAATGGTAAAAGGAAATCAATAGAGGAATAGTTGTGCTAACCTAGTCAATCCTCCTAGATAGTTATGTCTCGCTCACCTACTTCCAATTACTTTAGGTGGGTCAAATTCGATAGGACAAGATTTGGTCAATTCGCCTAACCTATCAAAGAAAGATGCCACCAGAGAAATCAGCGCACCGTCATAAGTCCTGTTGTTCCCGGTCCCCTAAGCCGAGTCATTAAGCACCGCCACATGCTAGATTCTAAATAGTGAGTGCCCGGCCGTTAGAACTTAGACACTACACCCCCCAAATTCTTAAGTTCATCCAAACGATAGTGATCATTGGTCAAATCGCACAAGTAGAAAGGGTCGTCATTGGTCATATCTTACCATTCCTGTCTCGGTCCGCTTACCTAGGGTCACCGGTCATATCTCCTAGGCAATTGGCATCTATCGCCATTCAAAACTACCGAACCAAGGGTGACTACCAAAGAACTATGCATGCATACACTTAGAAATAATTGTACGGAAGAAAAGGTAAACGCAAACAAAACAATTAAGGAATTATAACTAGGCTAGCACCAAAGGGTGCTTAGCCATATTAATCATGCACATCAATTCAATATTCAAAGGTACGAAATACATGAACCGAAAGTAAAAATATAAAACGCTAAAGCTTATCGTAATGGTGTGACTTCTCCTTGAAACAGCTCCGTAGCTTCCTAGACCGCCTTGAGCTTTTTCCCACGTTCTCGAGTGTTGTATGTGGAATGGGATGCTTTGAAATCTTTGGAATTCGGGGGTATTTATAGGCCAGGTCCAGGTTACGCGTAACTAATAGAGGAGTTACACCGTAACCTTCTATTTCTTCGTAAATGCACTAGATCATGCTGGTTACGGGCGTAGCCTTATAAGTGGTTACGCCGTAGTCTTCAATAAACTCGGTTACGCCGTAAGTGATGCAAGAGTTACAGACGTAAGTATCGGTGACGTGGAACCTCTTTTGACCTAATGGAGTTACGTCGTAACCTTTGGGAAGAGTTAGGCCGTAACCTCTTGATAAGTTGGACTTCTGGGTCACGCAATAGTTACGGCGTAATGTGAGAGACGAGTTACGCCGTAACTTCTTCAAAATAGGCATACTGTGATAAATCTTTAGTAATGTTTCCATTTCCACGTCTCTTTAGCTCCAATGCTCGTAATTTACCCGAAAGTGGAAAAAATGGAAAACAAGCGTAAATCCATATAAATAATATAAATAACGAGCATTATCGGGAAATTGACACTTAATATTCGTGACTATTTGATGTTATCAAATATCCCCACTGAACTCTACTTGCCCTCAAGTAGACCTTATTAGATAGATTCCTAAAAGATATCTCCCAAAACCCGGAAAATATGAGTTTACAAATCCTTTATGCTAGAATAAAACAAAGCCGAACACCTCACGAAAGGGGAACAAACACTCAAATCTCTCAACTATTCTAAGTGTCAATTTCGGGTGATCACCAATCGCATACCATAGCATGTATTCTATCATAAGCTAGGCGGTTACACAAATCTCCACCACTAGAGTTAAGGGCTAAACAATTCTCGAAGGCAATATGGGTGGACACGACAAAGGTTAAGGGTGACTCGTCATTACTAACATGTCACGGCTAAGTGGACAAAATCAATGATACATGACCAAATCCATGGCCAAGACACCAAAGATTGCTCACGATCACCTAGACACGCTTCATGACTAAAGGGTAGGATAAGACATGGGATATATAATTGGTGTAAAATGAAAACAAGGTGTAGTCTAAATCTATAACTAAGTCATCACCACTTACCGTCCGTCCAAAGTTCAAGCTTAGAAGTCTAGAGACCGGATCATAGAATACAAGGTAGCTGCGTCATTAGAGGACGTCGTGATGGGAACACTACCTTTTCTTCTTCAGTTGGTATAACTCCAACTCCAATCTTCTAATGTGACCGAGGTGGCCTCCTCGATACTAATCAATAAAGCTCATACAATAGTGCTTATAATATCGCACTTTACAATATCATAACTCAATCAAACTTTTTTTTTTTTTTTCGAATCATCATTTTTTTTAACATAATAACATAATATCCCCTCACTTGAGATGAACAATGGGAATTTGGGGGGTCTTCAATGATCTTCATAAATGTTGTCGATGAAAGCGTGATTTCCAAACCTTTCCACTCGAACCTTGAACTTAGGCAAATGATGACTTCCCAATTACAAATAAAGACTACGAGGTAGGCTAAGGTGTAAGGGTGTAACGAAACAATATATTGGGTTGACAAAATGAAAAGAATGGCTCGTAAGGGTGTATCTAGGGGTATCTTGCACTAAAGGGGAGTGCAACAAAAGGGTTCACATGGGGTCGAAAAGTCGAGGTGACTAATCGATAGACTCACAATGGTAGGTTGTTTGGGTGATAATCCTATAATATTGCCTTCTAAAACTGAAAAGTCCAAATACATCGAGCTAACTCAACATACCTCGTCTATGGTCTCGAAAATATGCAAAGGCCAAGTTCTAAAGTTTACAAGCTACCGGCACACTCATAATTTGGTGGATTTGGGGTAAAATATTGGAAACGGATAAGGCTAATCTCACCATGTAATGTCAAGGGTTGTATGTGCTCGGCTAAGGTCTAATCTAGTTAGGTTCGGAAAAACATGTCAAAATTTTCAAAATGGCAAAATTTTTCAAAATAAACTAGAAAATAAGTATGAAATAAAGTTCAAGAGATAATTCTACTCCGCCCCCACTTGAATTATACAAAGTCCCTTTGTACTAGGAATTAAAATAAAGGTGAAGAGAAAGGTAGAATTAGGCGAGAACTTCCCGAAATTTGCTCCAAAAAGAAGAAGGCTCACGAAAGAACTGTACCTTCATTTAAGCGTCATGAACAAACTTCAATCCCTCAAATCACAATACCGACAAGCATAATTCTAAAATAAAAAATAAAATGAAAACAAACCTAACTCACTTTCAGAGGAATCACGGTTGCATTTAGCGAATGCAACAAGTTTTTAAACCACTTGGTGTCCCAAGTGGACGGGTGAAGTCTCGTGAGGGTTTACAGGAACACACCACAAAGTTCATTTAAAAACTAATACAAGGTTATTGTGTTTTAAAATGAAAGAATTAGCAGAGGAGAGTTACATCGTAACTCCTATTAGGAGTTACGCCAGAATCGCAAAACCTCGGTATGAGTTGTAAGCGGTAGTTACGGCGTAACCATCGAGATGGTATTACGCCGTAATTGGTAATGCGTCAAGAATTTCCGCTAAAATGTTGGTTACGGCGTAGTCACCAAGATGAGTTACGTCAGAACTCTATTCAGATCAAAGAACTACAAAGATAATTACTTCTTTGTCTCTCGCAAAAATGGTTAGAAAACACAAAACCCAATGAAAGGAATAAAACAAAAGAAAAGGATAATTCGGGTTGTCTCCCGAAAGAGCACTTTTCTTTATTAATGAGTCTTTAAGTTAGACTCAGAGCTGCGGGGCTCCTATGGGGGCCTTTGAACTTGCCCTACTTCCATCATTCGTTGGTATTCATTCATCCAACTATCAAGCCCTTTTTTCCTTGTAGAATTATTGAGCCCAATTGTTCCCAACTTATGTGAAAGCCATTTATCACATGATTCTCCATGGTCATCATCTTTAGTATTAATATTATCAGTAATGCTGATGTTGGATCTTGTTCCGCCTATGATGTCAGTGAGATGGTTGCACCCATATTGCTTGACCAGTTCCTTAATAAATTTTGAGCTTCCAAGCTTTAATTTGTACCAATCTTCCAATGCTAATTCAACATCATGTTTCTCTCCCTTATGAGGGTAAATCCATTCATTATCTTTTCTTTCACTTTTTTGAGGACGAGTAAACGGTGGCCATGCTGATTCGCATTCTTTGGTTGACATCGAGTTGCAAAAATGTTTGTTTGGACTCAGAGTTTCCTCAATGCTTTGGACAATTTCATCCTGTTTCTGCTTACCATGATCAATACTTTCTTTACGACTATTAGTAATAGGTTTAGAGTGTAGAGTGGGGTTTAGCGATTGAACATGTTAGAATCACTCCTAAACTATATTTCAAGTGTTAGTAATTAATATGTAATAGTTAGCTTAATATGGCTTTTATGTTAGTGATCATGCCAAGGCTTATGTAGAAAGCCCATGAGCCTTGGCCCAAGCCCATAAGAAGGAAGGTTGCTAGAAGTGTTGCCCTAGCTCCTTGCCCTATAAATACTCTTGTAAACCCTCACTTAAGGGTTGGTTGTTCACTTTACTTATCACCTCGCATAACCTTTCTATATTTCTTATTCGTGTGTTTGTGATTGTGCTCATCCGATTTTTCTTATCTATTTCTTCTATTGATGCTTGTGTTACATATATGGTGACCTAACGTTGGTATCATTCACCAAATAGTTGGGTGAACATCTTTTGTTTTGAAGTTAGTTTCTTTGGTCTTACGCGTAAATGCTTTCTCACTTTGTCACGCTTTAAAACTTATTTTACACTTTTAATCCACGATTCTTGTACTTTCAATGTTTTAGGTGTTAAAATATCTCGTTTTTGGCAAAAGTTTCAAACTTCTGCGTGGATCATTGTTTTAAGCTTGGTTTTAAGTGTGGGTTTATTTCACGCATAAGGTGTTTAGAAGTTTTGGATCATCAAGTTTCACACTTTTATGTTATTTTGTTGATATTGAAGTCTGTTTCATCACAAAATCTGGTTTTGAAACATCATTGGGCGAATCGCTTTTGGTCAAGTTTTACGCGTATCAAAACCCTATTTTTACGCTGTAACTTTTCCTTGGATCAATCTTCGCCAGGTTTACTCGGTGTTTTTGCTTGGATAAGCACGAAAACACTTCGACTTTGGATATCTTTTACACCGTGATAGTGTAAAGGATCTTTGGGCAAAACCCTAATCTACGCATAAGCTCAAACTTATGCGTGAGAACTCTTCCGCATAAGATTTCTCTTATGCCTAAGCTCTGTCTTACGCATAAGTTAATCCTCGCCTAAGGTTTTCTACTCTTAACTTTCGGTTTACGATAACTTTAGTGTTTACAATTCTTACGCGTAAGCTAATCCTACGCGTAACTATCACGCTTACGCGTAAGTTTGGTGTTTTACGCTTAAGTCTTACTTTGCCTACACTTGGTTTCTACGCCTAAGGATACTTCATCAACAACGTTTCATTCGACTACAAAGATCCATTTAACAACACAAGTTTTCAACATGTCACAACCACCATACTCTAGCTATTTCCCTTATACCTATAATCAACAACAACAACAACAACTAAGTCCACAACATCAACAATTTAATCAACAACAACAAATTTATCAACAACATACTCCACAACTTGGAGCAATTCCACCACAAATGGTTCAACCACCACCTAGTCTTCAAGTACAACCTTACACAAACTTTTACAATCAACATCCATCCAGAGTACTATGAAGGAACCGACATGGTTTGGCAAGATGTGTGAAGCCTTAAGTAGCCAACAATCAATTCATGAAGTCGGCTCACTGATAGACCTCCAATGCTCACTCCGGAAATTATGATCAATGGGTGATAAGGTTCTTTAGGTTTTGTGATCTAAAGAAGCCACATGGAAAGTTCTTAATGAAGGTCATTATGGAAGGTCCATTTCGATGCCCATCATTGTCACACCCGCAGATCCACCGCCAATCCACCAAGAGATGTTGTCACCAACATTGCAACTATCTCGCACCTCACTGGCCGATGAACTTCTACATTTTGAAGCCGATGAACTAGCAATGCAATACATCCTTCGGGATTACCCAATCTGATCCTTCAAGTATTGATGCTCAAAAGACGCCTAAAGCAATGTGGGAACATATTCATCTTCTAATGGAAGGCACATCACTCAATCAGAAGATATGGAATCCAAAATCTACTTGGCTTATGAACACTTCATGATTGAACCAGAGAGACGTTAGAGTCATATCATCATCGCTTTTGATATCATTAATGATTTGGACAAACACAACATCATCATGCCACTTAATTGTCACAACACTAAGTTCCTAAGTAGTCTTGGTCCGAATGGGAGAAGTATGTCATTTTTCTCCGTCAAGCTAAGAATCTTCATCATGCTATATACGGATTGTTGTACGACTATTTGAAGCCTCACCAAAAAGAAGTTGACAAAGAAAGCACTATCCGTGGACTCCTAGCTCCACGGTCACTTCCGGACAATCAACAACTTGCTTTGTGGGCTCAAACTAGTTTTCCTCCTCAAACAGCTCCTCAAACCGCTCCTCAACCAACTGCAACCATTACACCATATGATCCATCACAGTAACAACCTCAACAAACTCAATTGGTTCCATACAACAACAACAATGCTCAAGCACTTTACAGTTAAGCTGATGAGGACTCCGATGCCTTCGATGAATTGCAACAAGGATTTGTTATGATTGCTAAAGCATTCGGCCGGTATACAAACAAATCCAACAATCGCATTCGTTCCTCATCTAACACAAGGAATCAGGCTGTTGTGAACAATGGACGCGTTGAAGTTCGTAATCATGGTTATGGTCGTCGGATGGGAGGTGGTCAAGGTTTAATGCTATGGGAAGGAATAACATGGGTGCTCCGCAACAACAAAGGGCTCAAGTGGTTGAACAGGGAATGCTCGAGAATGGGGTTAATGGTCTTCGTTGTTATAACCGCAATGAGAAGGGTCATCGGCTAATGCATGCCCTAAGCCGAGGACAAGAGGCGCGTGCTTATCACAAAGAGGCTTTGCTCTTGCCTCAAGGATGAAGTCGGTGGAACTCTTACCAACAAGGAACAGATCTTTATGGCGGATGCGATTCGATAATGATATGGAGGACTTGCGAGGCTAATGCGAAGTGATGTTGATGGCACAAATGCAAGCTCTACACATGAGTGACACAGGCCAAAGGTATGACATCGACGGCTTGTCTCGGTACTGGACCAAAATACACTCTTTCCTTATCTCGATATCTCTTTAACATATTGGATTTCACATACACATCAAACCATAACCAAAGTAGGCGACAAGATGAGTTCTAGAGAGAAAGTTAGAGGTTTAGGGAACTTTAGTAAGAGAAAGAAAATCTTATTATGAGCTCCAACTCTCTCACCTGGGAGGTAGAGAGTATTTATAGTCATTACATAAATCGCCACCTATCGGTGTGGATCGTGCATACAGTGGGTAAAGACCCGTCCATCCTCCACGGTGTTACTTAAACTAAATACTACTTAACTTATAATAATCTCGACTACAAGCTTTCTAACGATTACATATACTTGGGGTGACCGACTCTTTAATAACCGGATTTACTAAATCCTAACAATCTCCCCTAAGGAGGTCACCTCAAACACACATTAAACATACATTGAATACAAAACAGATATTATATTAAAAGATTGTTCTTGCATTCTTGATGTAGTACTTTGCTCAAGCTCGTAGTCATTGATTCTTCTTATTGCATGTTTGGTTAATCCAAGTGGAGGTATTTTACCGATCCACGTGATAATAATTTTGAGCCGACTTTTGAGATCATCAACTAACAAAAATCTCCGAGACATCCATTGTGGTGTTAGTATTATGTGATGTTGTGACAAACGGACCGACATGCTCACATTCGGATCATGATATATTCTCATCGAGTAGCGGAAGCTTTCGTTGATTCATGATATTGGAAGCGGCGTGAGCGAAGCATGGAGTGAAAATATCGAGTCATTGATGCACTAATCATGATTTCTTTTGAGATGAATGTGTTGAGTGAGCATGCGGCTATGGATTGACCGCATCATTACGATCACCGCAAACGTAGGGCGACTGCATAAAACATTTAGCAATAAAGCGCGAAAGTGTCTTTGATCACTTTCGTTGAATTGAGGTACACGCCCACGGTTCCCGCTGATCGCGACAAGCACCGCCTGTGATCGGTATAATTTCAAAACTTTCCTTGACAGGGTTTCGCAATGCTTTAGCCGTTCTCAAACCGAACGCCTCAAAGAAGACAACACGGAGTGAGTGAACCAAATAATAGAGATTCACCGATTGATGAAAAGAGATTTGAAAACAATCGTGTATCGCTCAATAGAAATTGTTTTGCAATACAACGAAGGTTTTAATGAAAATCAATTATCAATCATAAACACCTTTTGATTTGAAATATTCGAACACGGTCGAAGTGCTAAAGAAAAGAGTTTTTAAGCACAACGACCGGTTTTTCAAAGGTATCCGTCAATCCATAACTCGAACCGTGATTGATTCAAAAGATTGAATCGCCCCATTGTTTCGCTCGGTTGTCACATGGTTGATCTATAGAATAGATCTTACATGCCACCTACCGTGAGCTTGTTTGATGTTGGCTCCGAAGGCTTTCCATCTTCATTGTGAATATGTTTGCATATCACTCGGATGTTCCGCAATACCACAAGGATAATGCGAGGACTCAAGATATAAACTCTCTTTCCATATTGTGTGAAACAGAGTCTTCATTGAAAGTGTCCTAATGAGATTTATTGATGATCTCGTGGCTCTAGACTCAATTTTGCATATTTGGATCCTATATCGGAGACTAGGGAGAGGGTCTCCTTTTCAATATCAACAATCTCTAAGAAAAGTCGATAGATAATGTTGGTTCCCGTGAGAATGAAACAAGCCCTTTTAAGAGGAACTTGAGTGGTTTGGGAAGTTGAAGTGCAGTCGTCACCGGCTCCATGACGTCTTGTCTTCAATACCGATGTTACCTTGGTAACCACCAAGTAGCATATGAATTGAACCCGTATCCGCCTAAGGTTGAATAATTGGAGGGCTATTTGTTTTCACCCTTTCTCATTCAATTCTTTTCATTCTTCAACCCCTTCAAGCTTACCGAGACTTCATAGCTAGAACCTTGTTGGGTTTATCCTAGTACTAGCTCGGTCTCATCCGCACTCTTCCCATATCTCATTTTCTCCTTTTTCAATATACCTAAGGACTTCTACACTATCTAGTGGATTGTCCTCGGTAGATCCCTCCGGTTACAGCGGATCATGGGAACAAATACCTAACTTTATCATCCTTATATCACCATACATAAAGTAAAGTTGGTCGGTCTATATGGTATTGTTCATCCGCCATTGGAACCAATTGAAAACCATTTGAAAATCAATCCAGATACTTATGATATATTATCAAAGCATTTTGTACCGAATTGTTTTGATATTTTTAGAACAAGAGCTCCCCTCAACATGTGCATCAAGTGTTTGAAATCGTTTTGCACACGGAGGCAAGAGAAAGAATTAACTTCTTTGATTACCATTTTCTAAAAATATCAACATCACTTCCTAATCAAATCAAGTAGATAAAGCATTTTGGGGAAGGATGAGGTTTTCATAAGCTTGCTCCCCTCAATATGTGCATAGATATTTGAAAATGTTTTGCACATATTAGGAAAAGATCGCACATTGAGATAAATTGATCACGCTTTCAAATATTTGTGGTTTAAGATAGATGCTCCCCTCAACATGTGCATGGAAAATTTGAAATCGTTTGGCACATGTGTGAAGGAGATCTTGTACATCCTTATATAATCATTTACCAATTATCGGTTTAAATCCAATTTAAATCACAAATTCTCCCCGATCACAATTATCAAATCATTTGAGATTTGTGATCTCTGTAGATTTAAATTGAATTTGAAAGCTTTTAAGGAGAATTGTGACTTGATTATGAAAACATTTTAATTGATAAGGATCGGATTTTGAGACTTTAAACTCCATTGAATAAATATGCATGATTATCTTTTGAAAATAATTGTATGACAAATAACTTTTTGATTTAATTGAAATCATTCTCTCCCTCAATCAATGACATAAGTTGTTGATTGAGAGATAGATATTTTGACAAACTTTTAAGTCCGGATGATTATCAAAATAGAGTCCGAGTTATTTTTCAAAACAACTAGTTTTCATTAGATAGTAAGGATTAGTTTTAAAGAATCGAGCAAGAAATTTGAAAACCAAGATAAAGCATGTCTCTCGTTTATCTTTGATAATCGGTTCTTGCTCGAAATGACAATAAACCATTTTGTTTCACTTTCTCCCAAAATATTTTTGATTTTTGATTTTTTTTAAGAACATTCGAACAACATCTAAAATCCCGTGTCATTCTTTGAATGACGCACAAAGACCGTAGATATTATCGAATCGAGAAAAATATGACAAAATGACAATATTTTTGAAATTTTCAAGATTTTCAAATTTTGTGGATTTTGAAAGTTTTATATTTTTCTATTTGCTTTTTGTTGGTTTTGTAATTTTGCATTTTGCTTTTTGAATAACTATTTACAAGAGATAAATTAGTTTAAGAGGATGATGAAATGAGTACCGAGATAAGGATATCGTTCGTAACGTTGTAGAAGAAAGAAATCAACATCTCTTAAACTTTAACCACCAAAGCATTCTAGGCTTCTAAGAAAATCGTCTCGAACATGAGCCTTCTAAATGAGAATCTTTGGTAGCTTCCCCAAACCGACAATCTTCGAATTAAGACAATTTCCCCAGAAGTAGAATGTGAAGGATAACAGTCTCATTGAATGAAGCTCAACAACCCAAAGAAACATGAAAACAATCAAGTAACAAGTTGAACCAAAGATCCTTTCATGGTTATCAAACTCGGATACATGATTAAGCCCGATCACATGAACCTGTTGTGCATCCCCGATGTAATCATCATTCTGCGGATTTGTGCAGTCGTCTGTATGGGAGAACAATTATATCAACATCTTCAATTCACCAAATGCATTCTAGTTATCTTACATATAACCAATCAGCCCATAGTGTACACATGTACCCAACCAGAGTGAAGACTATGACATCCAAGTAACATGTTGAATCACTGATCATCTCTGTGGATATCAACTCCGGAATAACTGAATAAGCTCGATCATGTGAACATGTTGTGCATCCCTGATGTACACAAATCTCTCCCCTGATTGTTGCGATCTCATCGAAATCATCATTACATAGTGTACATGAAGCAATAACCAGAAGCACTTTATCATAACCATATCGAAGATGTCGATAAGCAATATCATCTCACGCCCAAATATTCTTCTCACATTTATTCCAACTCAACGGACGTAACACATACCAAAAGTCTCCGAGACCATTTCCCCAAATAGTTGGAATAATACATCCTTCCCCAAATAGTTGGAATAATATATCCTTCCCTCAAATAGTTGGAATAATACACCAAAGGCTACGAGTTAAACATCGAGTTTCTCTACGGTTATGACCATTGTCTTTCTAGGATAACTTCAATCGTGTAGAAGTGTTAAGTTCATCATGTGTACTCGTTGTGCTTTTAGATATATGTCTCCTTCCCCTCACGGTTTTGATACCTCGTAATCAAGAAACATAATATACCCAAAACATGAAATCTTGTGAAAGAACTCAAATAGCCCAAATGAATCTCGTGAGAATCAATCGCTTTCTGAAACTCTCTCGACTATCTTTATCAACCCATATGTAGACAATTTGAAGTGACCATCGTTGAAGAAAACCCGATATACCAAACTTGAAACTGTCGAATTCCCGCATTTGTATCTTAAGCTTGCACTTAATGATGGAAGTACAGTGTTGAGAATCTACGCCTCAAGCAAATCTCTAAGTACTCACTACTCAAACAAAGTATGAGACATTAACACCTCTTGAGATTATCCACATCGTCATCTCGCATGTGACATCGAGTAAAACAACGTAACTCCTAATAGTGATAGTTAACCAGTCTTCAACAACCACCTCGATTCTTGGTAACTAGATAACCCAAGACTTCAAATCAAATTCTTAACCCGAGCAAGCTATCAAATAAAAACACGCCTTTGTGAACGTCAACTTCAACCTCAAATAAGTGATAAATGAGTAACTTGAAGTAATCAACTTGTGTCAAATGTCCAACACGTGAATAAACATACAATCGGATGTACATTGACCCACCGAATGAACCAAGCAAATGATTCCTCAACATCAATGCATTTTTCCTTAAGGTATACATGTAGAAACTAATATGGAAGATTCACCAATAATGTCTTTGAGCGGATGAGGTAGTCATTTTCCTTAATGTTCATGTGGTTGATTCTGAGTGCACAATAATCCGTGAAGATTTGGCAAAGAAGTACCAAAGAGCGGATCAATATTCATGAGTGCAACAACAATGATAGTCATTAACAACGCCTTGAGGAATAGCGGAGATTAGGCTTCTTGAATAGTCTCGAATGATTTTAGATGGAAAACCAGTTGAATCGAAGTAACCGGAGCGGGAGCTTTAGGAACTAGATGATCAACATTCGTCAAGGTTGGAAGTATTCATCAAACATAGGTTGAAACACTAACTCCCAAACAATAGATCCCAGATAACATTAGGCGTTGGAGGAGAGTCGTATGACCATAATTCAAGCATCCATCAACATGTAGTATATGCACTCTTCTCCCCCTAAAAAATTGCATCCGAAGTTGCCATTTTTTATTTAAACAAGTGAATAAGAATATACACCAATGAACATAGATCCACTTGAGGGTTGAAAGAGCGTGGAAAAACATGAAGCTTGTTGATGAAGAATGTCGATGAGAATGGTCATACACATGAAGATTTCTCTTCTTTTGAAGATAAAGCGCATCAAGCGCACACCTTTCTTTTCTTTGAGGAACGGGCCTCAAGTGTTATCTATGAGCGCCATAGTTTTGAAGAACGAGGCTCGAATCGATGTGAACAAACGCCATTGTTTAGAGCCCAATCATATGTTTAGAGCCACCGAATCCAAATACCAAGGGACGATTTGTACGACCGCATTGGACAAATGTATTTAAGACATAGAATTGAAACATTGGATCCCCACATGCAAATGGGGTCCTTTGGTTAGCACAAACAATATTTGAATCGTGAAACCCTAGGTGCAATGCCATTGTCACTAGGAGTGAACTAGTAGAAGCATCAAACTTAGTCGAGGACATTTTGTGCTTAATGGGATTATTCTACCACTTGGCTTCCAAACCTTAACAAGCACTACTCTAGGCATAGTGAATCTAGTTAAGGGCAAGGTTTGCCATTAGTGAATATTCGACTGTTGGCTTCCATCAAGTCCTACATTGGTAAAAACCTTCCTTGTAGGTTTCGTGATTGCTTAACTGCTTCGCTTCCAAACTTTCTTAACTGGGGTATGATTCTTAGATCTCGTAAATAACACAACACATTTATCATGATTACCGTAAGATAGACATTCTTTATGTGTTTTGCGACAAAGATAAGACTTCGAATTAATTTTAGTAAGCTTAGAGCTAATACTAGAACTAACACGATTTTTTTTTGTTCAAATCAAACTTCTTGTCCCTATGGTGTTCTTTCACTTCCTTATCATGATCACTTTTAGTTTGTGTAATCCTATTCTTCTTTGCATTACTTCTAGGTTTCGACCGCTAACTTTAGTGTCAATCTTAACATCTGTAGAAGTAACGATGGGAACATTACATGGCTTCACTACTTTACGCATTCGTGGTCTAGAAGTGTTGGGATCACGAAATTCTATGAGGCACATCACGGTTGCTTGCTTGAATTTCGACATGGAACAAGGCATATCAAGGGTCACATGCTTGGCTTTAGGCATAGAACAAGGCACAACTATTCTATCTCGCCTATTGCTAGATTTCGGACTTGTGACAATTACATACTCTAAGAGTTCACGAGATCGTTTGGCATCCATTCGGGCATAGGCTATAGTACTATCAAAAGGTTTTTCTAATCTTTCATCTTCAACAATCTCACGGAGACCCTTCAAACTTTCCTTAAGGTATTAGAGATATGCTTTATGTGCAAGTTCATTATTCCTAATGGGCGGGGAATATATAACATATCGATAGCATACTTATCACAAGCGTAAACCTTAGGAACATAATATTTGCAATTGGGGATTGGCAACTTTCCTTTCACCTCACGCTTGATTCTCAATCTCGTTAAGTAAAGAAGTTATCTTTTCAATTTGTTTATCATGATTAACTTTAAATGAATCACATAACTCTTTGTGTTGATCATTAACCTTTGAAATTTCGACATTAAAACAATTATTTTCAATTTGCAAGTTATCTATAATGTTTTGAAGTTGGAAATTCTAAGAATCTAAAGGTGGAGGCATATGGAACCAATCACATCCTTCTTTTCACCTTTCGCCAGAAATTTGGGCTTTCAATCTTTTGATCGTGGCAATGAGCTCGAATCTGCTCATCACGTTTGTTGATTTCAAAAGCGCATCAAACTCGGGAGCATCGAAGATGTCTTGATATTTGAAGTTTTAACATTTTCTTTTAGATGTTGATATTTTAATTGCAAAGCAAGATGCTCAACTTCCAATTTAGAAAACTGCTTCACCAGTTATCATGATCATCCTGCTCAACTTTCTCATGCAATTTAGAGTTAGTTTTCTCAAGCTCAATGACACGATCATGGGAGACTTTCAGAGCAACAGATAATTCATGAAATTGAGATGCATTAATTGAACAATTCGTGGCAGTGTAAAACACATCTTGAGTGATACATTCAGAAATTAGATTCTCATTTAAGATATGCAAGTTCTTCCTCTCAATCTCATTATATTTTAATTCACGCTCATAGTCATTGACCTCAACTATCATTGCATCAAATTCCTTCTCCATTTCTTTAATATCTGAGTTTATTCCTTTTTAAGACTCTCAAATTGACCTTTTAATTGTTTAAAGAAGGGCATGGCTTCGCTTAAATAACATTCTTTAGTCCGCTCAAAACCCCTTTCCCCGCTTATCCTCGTAGGTGTGATTCTCTTTACACGCTTTCTCAAAATCAACAAACAAATTTAACAACATACAGGTGATTAAGGTCTTGCTATTAGTGGCAATAGATCTAGGAACTAAGTGCATTGGTGTATTAGGAGGATATACAGTTGCTTTAGGCAATTTCCTACAAGGGGATTCTTTTCAACAAGATTTTCACTTTTGCATATCCATATCCTTTTCCAACACTTGTTCGGGGGTTAATAAGTCCGAGGCTTAAACTTGTTTAAGGAGATCCAGCTTTCCTTAGTGTAATCATGGGGTTTTATCGTTATGTTTTCATTTTACACTCGTGGATCTTTTAGCTTCTTATCCATTTTCTCCTAGAGGCATCATCTAATTTTCTATCCTCTTCCGTGCTTCCAATACATGATGGTGTTTGCCTTGGCTTAAGAATCTCATTACCATCATATAGTACCTTATGAGCACTCTAGCCTTTTACCGACCTCGGATTTGGTTCCTCAACAAGGGAATACTATGCTTATCGCTTAAGACTCGTGCTTAGTGATCATGTGAGCGATCAATGGTATTCCTTGTACGCATGATTGTTTTCAAGTTTGTTTTCAAAGTTTTTAGGTTGGAAAAGTCATTTAAAAGTTTTGATTCCTTAGCCATAAATTCTGCTAAGCACTTTCACATTTTCTTGAAGTTCTTGCTTTTGCTTAATGCTTTATTTAGCTTATCTTGTAAGGAGTTTAACTCTTGTTTTAACACCTCCTTCCTAAAATTACTTTTTCCGATAAATGTACGCATTTGGTTATCCATCTCCTACTCACGGTAGTCGGTTCAAATTTAGCACTGCTCATATATGGCAACTTGATCCCTATATATGCTAAGCTCGGTTGTAAGGAATCATCGTGAATAAATGAAGAGTACTCATGCGACTCATAATCATCATTTTGAGTAGAAGATGCACACTAGGTACAATGAAACTTCCATGCAACTTACCTCAAAGATTGACATCCACAGGTTGTGACTGGTGCATCTCTATCTTGGGTACATCCAAGCTTCCATGGAGCGTTCCTTTACATTAACTTGCACAGGTTGTGGTTGGTGCCTCTCTCTTGTGAATTTAAGCACGAAGATTTCATTGTAGCATTGTCTCGACTCAAACACGATAGTCTGCAGTGCATTGTTGGGTATCTTCGCTCATTGGTCACGTCAGATAAACCGAGTATCTTAGATACAATCAATCCAAACGTTAGGCTCATTGTTGGCGTGCGGAGTTTACAAATCTATGATTTAAACCGAGAAATAGAATCTTTCTCGGGATTTTACAAAATCAAGAAGAAACCGTTAAGCAATGACCAGTAGAGTGTGTTAAGATGACTGATGGATCGACACAATGAAAGACAATTGTGTGATAGGACTTTAGATTGTTCGTAGGAAAAGCTGAAATGTTGATTGGTTGAGATTTGGATTGGTTGATGCATGTTTTTATGGAGAATTTTTGGGTCTAAAACTTAAACCTCAATAACTTCCTTTCGAGGAGATTTGGGCCTCGAAAATTCGTTTCACAACTTCGTGGTGAAACCTCACAATATTCACCTGTTCCTACTCATTTTGACAGTATTTCGCTAAAAGCGGAGTTACGGATCAAAAGTTATGGCCGTTTGAAGTTTTGACGTAAAAAGTCAACTTTGGTCAAACCTCTTCTTAAGACAAGTCGCTACAGAAACAATAATTAACCAAGTCGCTAAGAATTATTGAACCAAGTCGCTAAGCACCAAGTCGCTAAGACCAAGTCGCTGGACACAAGTAGCTAATGCACCAAGTCGCTACACAGTCAAGTCGCTAAAGAGCAACTCGCTAAGCACCAAATCGCTAAGTTATCAAGTAGCTAAATAGCAACTCGCTAGGCACCAAATCGCTAACAACTTCAACTGTAACTCGCTACCAACTTACAAAGCAAGTCGCTACCAAGATTAATAATCCGTGGCTCAAGTCGCTAGCAGGAAAAACTCACAAACACCACTTTTCAATCCAAAAACAACCCAACCACGATGATTCAAGCTTACCAAATCAAAACCCAAGCACATACAATGATTCTAAACACAAAAGTACACCCAAAATTCAAACTTTAACACTAGAGATGATCCAAATGATGCAAAAACCACTAAACTTTTCAAACTCTAAAACCATCTAAAACCACTAGAAATCCAAGAATATGTAAGAGATGATCAAACCATTGCTCTTGATACCATTTGTAACATATTGGTTTCACATACACATCAAACCATAACCAAAGTAGGCGTACAAGATGAGTTCTAGAGAGAAAAGTTAGAGGTTTAGGGAACTTTAGTGAGAGAAAGAAAAATCTTATTATGAGCTCCAACTCTACCTTGGGAGGTAGAGAGTATTTATAATCATTACATAAATCGCCACCTATCGGGCGTGGATCGTGCATACAATGGGTAAAGACCCATCCGTCCTCCACGGTGTTACTTAAACTAAATACTACTTAACTTATAATAATCTACGACTACGATCTTTCTAACGATTACATATACTTGAGGTGACCGACTCTTTAATAACTGGATTTACTAAATCCTAACAATCTCCGCCAATTTCTCCATCCGACAAGGATCAGAGTGTTCAACATGAGTCATCCACATCTAATTCCGATGACTATCAAATAGATCCCGTAGTCATATTTGACAATCAAGATAACCTTATGGTTAATATTGATAATCAAGTTAACTCCGTGGTTATATTTGAGGATCTAAATAATGATCATGTTGAGACTCACGTTGAACAAGATGAGCTTTTGTCTAATAGAGAAATTGAGCTCCTGACCTTAATTAAAGACCAAGAATCTTGTTTGGAAATTTGCAAGCAATTAAAAGATAAAAATGCACTGTTAATTAGGGACAATGAATGCTTAATTAGACAAATCAACGTTTTTAAAACTCAAGAAAAACGTGAACAAGGTTTTGAAGTCGCTTTTGCTAAATCTCATCAAAACGAAAAATCAATAGAACGATAGATACGTGATCTAGCCGCATCCAAGAATGTTTTGTTGTCTCAAATAGAACAACTGAAACATGAACATAAACAACAAATTAACGCTCTTACTTTGGAAACTCAAAAAGCCAAGGCTGAGTTGTTAACTTGTCAAAAACAGTTCTCTAAGTACAAAAAGCATTCCACGAAACGAATAGATAACTATCTTGAAGAAATTGTCGACTTACAACGAAATGTTGTTTATAAACATGGTGAGTCAATCACAACTATTCAAAAGTTTACTTTTAAACCAAATCCAAATGGATATGGACCAATTCTTGCTGATTACAAACCTAAGTTTTCAAGCGAGCATTCAAACCAAATCACGAAGTTTACAGTGCGAACATAGAATTGATGATTCAATTATGACTGTTGTTGAATATAATCGCATGGAGGAATTAGATGCATGACGAGAGTCGGTCAAAATGGAAAATGTAATTTATAACAAACCATTTAACTATTCAAAAGCCATAACTTTTGTCACACAACAAGATAATTCAAACAAACCTTTGGTTATCACACCAGTTTTTGAAGTTCGTCCCCAACACAATGGTGCACAAATTAATGGTCCTTTACCTTCACTTAGTAAAGTTAAAACAATAGCCGAAAGTTGTCGCGTTATCAAATATTTTGACACTTTCTTATCTGACCTCAAAATTTTGGAACGTGAGACTGAATTTCATCCTGAAATAAAAATTGAACATTTTCAATCACCAATGGCGCGAGAACAAAGAGATATTCTTCAGAAAATAATTTTACCCCATGTCAAAAACTTGAAAACTTGTGCACTATATTGGGAAAGGGATTTTCACAAGGAACTTCGTCTCATGAAAACAATTTTCGAGAAAACATAAACATCAATTTCAAATACTAAACGTAAAAAGAAATTGTTGAGAAAAGATGTTGATCGACTCTTGGAAGATGTTATATGTGTTGATATCAATAATCTTGTGTTATTACAATCATTGCATATGCATCCGATCATATCTCTTGATTCTCATTGATATTGTTGAGAATCTTCGATAATGTGCATCGATCGAGTCTTTAAAGTTGAAAATGAATGACCATTAAGCGAGCTTTCAAATTCAAAACGCCGCCTTCAATGGTGTCAAAAGATTGTCAAAATCGTGAAATTGCTTTGCAAAACAAAATCAACCAGTTGCAATCCAAAGCGCTTAATCCAAAATTTGAGCAAATGGATGATCAAAACGCGTCTTTGAAATGTCAAATCTCAATATATGAACAAGAACTTGTAAAGTTAAAAGGAATATGGTGTCATATTTGATTTACTCAAATAGACTCGTGATGAAGCATCAAACGAACTCGATCATTATCTTGCACACACTAAAGAAGTCATGGATTTTTTGGAAATCTTAGCTCGAAAATCAAGATTTGGTGCACACTATTATTAAGTTAAGGGACATGTTAGGAAAGTATTAACAACTTGACCTAGCATCATTAAGAGAATTGCACGTGTAACACTTAGCAAACGTGAACACGTAATGCCTCTTGACAAACCACAAGATACTAATGTGCTTCCCTCTACCAAACAGACTAGTTGCTTCTTTTCCAAACGTCCGCACTTCATGACCTAGGAGCAATACAAGGAAGAATAGAAGTTGCGACCTAAGAAAAGAACAATAAAGAATCTTGAAGTAGAAGAACACCCTAGGACTTTGAATAATACTCAAGTTGCACCCACTTTAGATATTGCGTCTCGACAAATGTAATGGAAAAAGTGTTGTAACGAATGCTAAACCTTTGATATTCATTCGATGCTTCTTGTGTTATTTTTCGTAAAGTATGCTTCGATTGTCATGACAAATGTGTTACTAGAGCTATCTTGTCTCGTTTAAGGAATCCTAAGAATCGGAATACCTCTAGGCCCACTAATGCTTCTAAGTCTGTTGTTACTTATCATTTACACATTCATTCTCATTTCTACAAGTGTTAAAAAGTAGTTTTCTCTCTTCTTGGGGCTTCATCAAAACCGGCCACACCTTCAAGAACCAAGGGATCAAAATTTTCATCAAGTTCAAGTGTATTTACAATCTAGTATATACTCTATATAAGGTTTTGAAATAAAAACCAAGAGTATTTAGGCTAATCCTTGTTACTTTCACCTCATCATTTTCACTAGTAAGCTTGTTTTTATCATTTTCATGTTTCCTTGTCATTTTCATATGTATCTTTTCATTTTGGAACTAGTATGCATGATATGTGATTTATACCATTTTCTTTCATGATTTTAGAGTATATATATATTTGGTCATCCTATAATTATTCCCATGGTATTCTTTGGTCTTGATGGTGATTAGGAACCCATGACACCCTAAGAAGGTGTATGGTAGGATTAGATTAGCTTTGGAGTTGATTTGAAGGGATTAGAATAGGTTTTGTCCGAGAAAACTATTTTCGGTAACTATATATTTATGTTCTGTCCTTATTTCAATTTCTGGAAAAACCTACTGTTGATGCGAAACTTTGGCCTTGATATTTAGAAAATATACTTTAAAAGCGAATCCGTGGCGCTTGAACGGATAAAACGGACTTATAACGAAGAAGTTATGGATTTTTAAAGTTTGACGAAAATAAAATGTTTTCGAGAAAATTCAGCATGCAGTTTTTAGTTTGTTCGGGTCAAAAGCGAGCCTTAAGCTTCACAAATTATTTCGACTAGTCAAAAATATATTAGTTTACTTCGATACGGCTAAGGACATATTATACGTGAAAACGGATTTAAAGCGACAAAGATATGCGTTTTATAAACTTGCCGTAACTATTATTTTACGAAAAACTATATTATTTTTACGATACAAGTATTTCATTAGTCAGAACGACCATCTTTATGCAGCTTTTAACCATGATGTGAAACTTTTGAACAATTGTATTCTAGTAAAATCAAGTTCACGGCCATATTTTCAAAACAACAAGTCGTTTGTTAAGCGGAGTTATAGTAAATTAATTACGGATGTTCAAACTTGGCGAAACTCATTTTCGCACAACAATTAGCCAAAACCACCAACTTTAACCTTTATTATCTTTATGATCGAGACTTTTGACGAAAACTCCCGAACTGAAACTTCTAGATATCGATACAAACTTTCCAAAGCAATCGAGTTCGTTCTCTAACGATCGACGTACACCATTTTACGACTAGTTTTCCAAAGCCGTTTTGTTGATTTCATGAAAATTCGGCGACATTGTTTTGCGCGAAAAGTGGTAATTTCACCATAAATCATTATAAAACCATTGTAGGATGACATTTTGGCGAAAAGCGGTAAAGTCATTTTGGTTGGTCAAGACGTCAAAAGAGTATTTTCGGCGACAAGTAATATTTTAAAACTCACAAATGGTATAAATAACATACGGTGCATGCATAACATTACATTGCAACTCATGACATATCATATCATTCGTAATAGGTCCAGATTGACGCATTACATTATACCTCAGTGTACTCACTCTTGTCATCACACCAGTCTATCAAGTGAGTTTTCATAGCCCCTGCTTTTATACGTTTTGAATTACTTTTGGGGGAGATACATGCTCAAACTGTTTTCATTTACTTTCACAAGTACATTAACTTTTATGGATTACCGTGAGTGTTCCATAGCCCCTACCTTTACTTACTTTCATAACTGTTTTAGGGGAGATACATGCTCATCATCTTTTATGACATTCATATCTATTTGCAAACTACATGCTTAACTGAACTTAATGTTTAGTCATATCCTACATCATAAACCATTGAGCTGAATGTCTTGGGATTACCATTGGGCTGAATGTCTTGGGAACTTCATTGGGCTGAATGTCGTGGGATTATCATTGGGCTTTGAATGTCTTGGGATTACCATTGAAATTTGAATGTCTTGGGATTACCATTAAATTTGAATGTCTTGGGAATTTCATTGAAATTTGGATGTCTTGGGATTTTCATTGAACTGAATGTCTTGGTATAATTATGTCAAGTAAACATTGATACATTAAGTCATGCACTATTATGTGAATTCATTTGACATCATGCGCTTGAACATAAACTATATACACTTTGGCAATGGGTTGTGAATACACAGTTGCAAGTTTTGTATGGGCGGAACTTGGGCGAGGTGGATTCTGATGCCTTTCTTTGCATAAACGATTTTGAAAGGCTTTACATTTCAATTCAAACTCTATGAACTCACTCAACCTTTGTGTTGACACTTTTAGCATGTTTTATCTCGGGTTTCTAAGGCATTCACTTCATGGCATGCATTTGGACACTTCATGGAGTCGCGATGACGACGCGTCTCACGTGGGTTTTACGTGCTTTAAAACATCGTTTGAATTGTAACAAACTTATTTCCGCACAAGTTGATTTACATTTGGGACCTACTTTGTAAACTCGATTATTTTATTAAATCAAGCGATGTATTTTCCAAACGACACTTTAGGTCGTTCAATATAACTGTGATTGTGATGCTATGACAACAATCCCGTGAATTCCATTCCGGCACGCAAAGCATGTAATTTGGGGTGTGACACAAAACGTTTATCTAACATCATTGAAACCATTTTTATCATTAAACATCACCCGGATGCACGAATTGATTGATTTTGAAAACTAGGGTTTATGCGTGAAATTGGGTATTTTCATATGAGAGTGTTTCTGGTTGAATAGGTAGTTGAATGAGGTTGTGTTCATGTTGAATTGATCATATCTAGGCTCAGAATCAACCCAGTAACATTAATTGCTAGCTTATTAAGAATTAGGGTTTATGTTCTTGAAATTTGGGTATTTTTTTGATTCGCTTAGAGTTTGATGTTAAGACTTGGATAGAACAACTCAATAGGCTTCCTAGACATCCCAGAATCATTTTGGTGCAATTCCTATGGCTAGATAACTTACACGTAAAAATTGAGCCTTAGGGTTTTAAGTCTTACGCATAAAGTATGTTCTTCGCATAACTGTCTTAATAAGTTTACATGCTCAAATCTGATAGGAATTGAATGAAGATGTTAATGTTGATGTTATGATGAATTTATTTCAGGTTTTCTACGCTTGAAAATTCAGAATCAAGGTTACTTGCAATCTACGCATAAGGATCACCTTCGGCGTAGCATGTTATCTTGTAAGAGAAATCTTCACGCGTAACGTTCTGCGCGTAAGGTTCTACATTAGGGACTCGCATATCCTGTGAAGGATATGCGTAACAAAGAACTCTCTACGCATAAGGTTGACTCTTCGCGTAAGGTTCCATATCGCCTGGCGTAAGCTCTACGCATAAGGCCCTCTTTTCCTACGCGTAATATTTCTTACGCGTAAGTCAAGAACCCACGCATAAACTTACGTTTACACGTATAATCACTCCCTGTTTACGCATAAGCTTGCCATTTCTCGCTAAGCCTAGTTTTAACCTTAATTATGAATTGTTACACGTGCAAACTTGTAAATAAATAAATCATAACGCCATCGAAACCAATAATGTCACTAATAAGCTTAAACGTTTAATAAGTTGTGAAAAATAAGTGAAAACATGGACTTTAAAACTTAAAGTTAATCAACTCATGAAACTTATCACAACGTGTTTAGACTATTGGACAAACAAGTGACATTGGACTCAGAACAATCATCGACATATCGCATTCAACAATTAGACAATAAAACCATATGTTGACTAACGTAATGTCTTCGATATGTTGGTTCTTTTGGCTAAATATCTTCGAGATCACGACATGGACGCTCAAATGCGAATATGGATGCACCAAATGTTCTCACCATTCTTTGATATCTTCCCGAATGGTTTTCCAATGAAGATCGGAAAGAATAACCTCGAGTTGATTTTGAGAACTTCTTTTGTTCGTAATCTTCATGTGAGATTGCGATGGATATTCCGAGGACTCACCCTATCGAAACATGCTCACTAACTCGCTTCTATACCAAGGTCTACATACACCAATTCGGCATACAATGCGAAGATCAAAGGTCAAAACTGTGGCGGTGACGCTCAATGACAAACAAGTTACCATCACACCAAATGATTTGAGGCTATTCTTCTCATTCGGTCATCGAACCTCACGATTACAATGCCACTCCAATCAAGAGGTAGTTCTCCGGTTCATGATCGACATTGGCTATGACGAAACTACGGGGTAATTACAAAGCATTCATATGTCGATCTCAAGAACATTCCCCGACCATGGAGAACCCTCTACATTATGATCACCAAACCGTTTCGGGCGCTGATAGTGGTTATGAGCATCCCAAGCTCATGGAACTACAAATATTTTGGGCTTTGGTCAACAAGAAAGACATAGAAGTTGAAGCTCGATGCGGGACGATATGATGACTTTCCTTAAAAGCTTGGCACCAAAATTCGTGATATCGGATATACCAAATGTTGATCCAATAAGCTCTAGGGTATAATCCCGATATTCCTCGAGACTCGATGACCCCAAACAACACTCCATGTTGTATGAGCCTACACTCTCTGTCGGTTAAGGACTCTACAACAAAGAAACAAGGTGCAAGATCTTGCGGATCACCTTATAACCGATGATATCAAACAAGCGTACTCGCATAAACGATATCCTGGTAGCAATTGAAGAAGGCAAAGTAGGTTTTCTCGATGAAAATTCATTGGTACACCTACAAGGAAAACCGGAAGAGGCGAAGACGGAAGTGTTACAAGATCGAGAGTCAAAAAAGTTCCCAAGAGGAAACTCGACACAAACGGAAAGTTCCTCTAAGGAAGCCATTCCTATTCCCAAGCGAACCGCAACAAAACCTTTTGGATGAAAGCTCGAGGAAACCGAATCGACGAAGAGGTCACCTACTCAAAAGCGCAATCGATGACACTCAAACGATGGCTAAACCTCCCGGTCAAAAGGCGACCAAGGCAAAGGGAAAACTCCGGTGCTTGAGCATGAAGAAGAAAGCTCGGATGAAGAGCCACGGATACCGACTACGGAAGAAGTTCAAAATCCTAAGACTCCAACACGGTTGCAAAAGAGTTCGAGCGACAACAAATGCGTGGCCGGAGGTCAGTGGTGGTGTCCAACCTACACCAATTCACGATGTGGTTAATCAACCCGATAAGGGAACGGTGCCACCACTCTTGAGCAACAACAAAAGCGCCTGGAGGATTCTATTGATTATGACTTTGAGGAACGAGAAAAGAAAAAGTCGAGAAAGAAAAAGTCGATGGAGAGTGGCTCAAGCCAAAGCGGAGGAAGAGACCCTGATTCGAGTGAAGAAAAGGCTAAGTCCGGACATGATGATGATATTGATTATGATACTTTTCTTCTAAACAATCCTGCGCTCAATGAGGAAACCTCGAGCCACCAAAGGACCCCGAGCCACCTCACGTCTCCTTATCATCGATTCGTCTTCATCTTCACTCCACCATCCAAAAGAACAACGGATCCACATCCAAATCGTGAAGAAGCTAACGGACTCTTGGATATCTCGGGCAAAGACAAGGATTGTTAAAGGCATCAAGCGGTCGGGAAGAAAGACGTGACCAACAAGAAGTTGAATCAACTAGTGGCAGTATCAATCTTATAAATGACGAGATAGACAAGATGTCAAGTGAAAGGGAGTATATCCGTAGTTCATGCAGCGTGATGTCCAAGGGAACCGAACAAAATGATTAGGGTTATACTACAAGTTCCTACTGACCTTGTTCACGGAGTTACAAGGAGATGTTTACAGACGACTCTATCCAAATCTCATGAAATTGGTCAAGCAAACAATGCAATCCACTCCGGTGACAATGACGATCAATCCAATGGAGCTCAGTAGTTCTCTCTCGATGCGAAATTGATTTCCAAGTTGGTGCTACAAATGTCTCAACGATCGCAACTTTCACCTCGGTGAAAGTAAACTATTTGAGCACTCTTGGAATATCAACTCAAGACTTCATGCAAGGAGCAAGTGAAAGGCCTAAGCGTCGAGGCGATGATGATAAGGATAAAGATAAAGATAAAGAGCCTAAATCAAGAAAATCGGTGAATCATCCTCCATGCCACCTCCACCCCATAGGACTCCATCTCAACAACGATCTCTTCCACGTTCTTCTCTTGACAAACCTCGGGACTTTGAGTTACCACCCAGACGAGAAAAGCCGGTGATCATTTGAATACTGGTTGGTGGTGACGATGAGAAGTCCACGAGCCCCAACAACAACCCACCTCTCACCTTGAAAGAAGAAACCGACATCCTCATCTAGGCCTAAGATGAAGAAGTCACCTAAAGTGATGTCGTCTCTTGGCTAGATGAAGATGACACCGAGTATGACTGGTTCTCTACACTTGTTGATGTTACTCC